>PVHY01007841.1:0-51520 GCA_004024945.1 Uropsilus gracilis | reverse complement strand
CAACAAAGTAAAAGATTGCTTTGGAATACTTTTAGGAAGTTATGTTGTTAGTTAAAATGTTTAAGTTGATATGTCAAGTCTCAGTAACAAAGTAAAAGATTGCTTTGGAATACCTTTTAGGAAGTTATATTGTTAGTTAAAATACTTAAATTGATGTGTTAATTCTCAGTGGCAAAGTAAGGAATTGCTTTAGGATGCTTCTAAAAAAGTTATATTGTTAGATACACCTAGGAAAAATCTACAATCTGTTAATAGGTTAATTGCATATACTCATAAAATGCTGATTGCCAAAAACACTATATATATATCCATAAAAATCTCAAATAAATCGCAGCAGATTCATCACCCCTTGAGTGTGTGCGTCTGTTCGCCATTCGCCGGCTCCTGTGTCTTTCCTGCCCAGCTGAACCCTGGTCATTTGGCCTGCGACCTCGCCCGGCTGGTCCGCAGCACCCCAGTCTCCTGGAAAGGCAGCAGTAGCATTCCCAAAGTCCCAACTCATTCTCAGCCTCAGTTTGCTCCCACTTCCTTGATTTTGGCACAGTTGATTCCCAGAGCAAAGGAACAAGAAGGAAGGGAAATGTATGATATCACCAATGGGGATGACAGCAATGAACCTGTTGTCCAGATACCCAGCAGTGATAGCTAGGGAGAACACTTCAGGCAGCAAGGCTCAGGGAAAGACCTTCCTTATGCAAGGAATGCTCTGGCCCTCACCAAATAGTTCCAACCTTTAGCTAAGGGAGTAGGGGAGGGATTTAGCAGATGCTTTCCTCAAATCCAATAGCAATAAAAGAGAAAAATGGATGGCTAGTTCCAGATAACCAGCACCAGGGAAGTAATTATGCCGTTCTTGTCCTGAGCCAAGTGCTGAGCCCGGGCACCTGCCAGGTAATTCATCAGCCTGGGATTAATGGGCTCCTGGGAAACTGTGCACATCTTCTCCTGTTTACTTGAAACACTTTCACTTAGACTTATTTGAGATTTTCTACCTTCTCTACCACTTCCTAATGGACAGAGGAGGGAAGCACACCAGCACCAGGTGGCACAGTTGAATACTGATTTGCTGGCAAGGATCCAGGGGGGAAAATGACCCATTTAAGTGAGTCTATTGTCTCCAACTGCCTGAGACCATAGAATCCTGGTTTTCCGTGCAAATACAGAGCTCTTAATATCACAGTCATGGCTGGCAGGGACCCCACTGCCTGCACAAAGAGGAACTAAAGCTGCAACATAACAAGGATTGCAAGGCTCAGCTGCCTCATTAGAGGTAGGAGAATAAGAAGAGCATTGCCTAGTACCTGGGTATGTGAACAAAGGAGGTACTGAATCACGAAAGGAACAGATAGCTCGGAAGCATCTTTCTGCTTTCCTAGAGGTTAGTATAAAAGGTTGCCAGTCCAGCAGAGATTACTGAAAACTGACATGGCATTAAGGAGTCTCCCAGTGTGGCATCCTGCATCCAGTCTGAGACGTGTGCTGGTCTCTTTCATGATAAATCTGCCAAAGTGTGGAGGTCCTAGCCTAGCAAAATCCATGATATCCAACAGCCTCGGCTGCCACCACACCATTAAAAATAGCAGTGAGCCCCAGCAGCTCCCAGCCTGGCCCATCCTGTGTGCCAGGTGTGTACCAAGGGTGTAGTGCTATCACTTATAATCCCCACAGTGCTCCGATGAGTCAACTACTGCTGTTTCCAGGGGTTATTTTTTTAATGCTTTTATTGTGCCTGTTTTTCTCATTCCAAAAGAAGTATATCCTCATTTTAAAAGGTTTTATCAATAGAGAAATTCACTTCAGGCAGGAACAATCAAATACAAATTCAATTAACTGTGATCCTGTCCTGAGGTTCCAGATTGCTCCCTTGCCCAGCATCAGCCAGGTGATATATATATATATATATATATATATATATATATATATATATATATATATATACTGGGACTGTGAAGGGGCATGTATGGGAGATAGCTACAGGCTAGGCTGGGGGATGGGAAATTCAGAAAGGCACCTGTTCCTTCCCTGCCTCCTCAAGGGCAACTGGGCTGTTTTCATACGCTGCTCCTCAACCTCTTTTTATCCTAATTTCAAAGCCTCCCACTCATCCTATCACAGGGCTCTTTTTTTAAGCTGAGAGGGGGCCAGGGAGCTGGAATAGGTGGCTTCTACCAAATAAAAGCTGAAATTAACCCAAATTAGCCATGACTTACTGGCCAAGGTTTCCCCTGGGAGGAGTTGAAAGCCTTTTAAGAAACTCTGGGCATAGTGATATCAGACAAAATAATCATATCAGGCATATATTCTGCCAGTACAATCTTTGTGATGCAGTGAGATGGGTCCCTGGGGCTTCCCCACCCATTATCTTAAAGCCACAGTTCCCATTGTCCTTGTGAAAGCAGAGGGGTTTGAAGATCATTCTGAAGCCATGACCCCAACATGGGAAGTGTTATTTGTTCATAAAATTTGGGCAGTGCTGCCTTTAGCTGTGTCTGAAAAACACAGAAGTTAAGAACGGCCTAAACTAGGTAAGGGTACTTTCTTCTTTTACTTTGTTGCAAAGCTAAAGCAGCCTTGATGAATATTAGAAACTAGCACTCCAGGGCTATTGTTTTAAGGTCCTGATGGGGAAGAGAAAATGACTCACTAGGAGGGTATATGAGGGAAAATTGGAGCCTCTGGTTTTAAGGAAGGGAGGGGGAGCAAGAAAAATAAGATAAAAAGAGGAGCCTGGGCAAAACCCTTCATGAGTTACAATTCAGAAATCCATTTTAGCCACATCAATAGATGGCCCCCCCAAAATGAAGGAAAACATAAACAACTGGGACTACATCAAACTAAAAAGCTTCTGTACAATAAAAGAGACAGCAGAAAAAACAAAGAATCCCAACTGATTGGGAAAAAAAATTTCACCCTCCATACAAGTGATAAGGGTCTGATAACAAAGATACACAAAGAACTCATACAACTTCGCAAAAACCCCAGTTAAAAAATGGGGAGAAGATCTAAAATGACACTTCTCCAAAGAGGAAGTCCAAATGGCTATCAGGCACATGAAAAACTGTTCAATGTCATTAGCAGTAAGGGAAATGCAAATCAAAACCACAATTAGATACCACCTTACACCAGTAAGAATGGCCTCCATCCAAAAAACAGACAACAAGTGCTGGCATGGATGTGGAGAGAAAGGAACACTTTTATACTGCTGGTGGGATGTAAACTGGTCTAGCCACTATGGAAAGCAGTGTGGAGGACCCTCAAACTAATGAAAATGGGACTACCATTTGACCCAGCAATCATTCTTCTGGGAATCTACCCAAAGGAGACCTCAATGTGGGTACAAAGGGACACCTGTACTCAGATGTTTATTGCAGCACTATTTATAATTGTAAGAACCTGAAAACAACCCAAATGACCCAAGACAGATGACTGGATGAAAAAGATGTGGTATATAAACACAATGGAATATTATGCATCAATTAAAAATGACAAATTTGATTATTTTTTTTGGTAACATGGGTGTACCTAGAAGAAATCATATTGGCAGAAACAAGTCAGAAGGAAAAAGACAGAAATCAAATTGTTTCACTAATATATGGACAACCAAATGAAAGTACACAACAGTGGTAGGGAACCAGCTGGAGTGGCCAGGGAGGGGAAGTGATGGGTGACCCCCAGAGATCACAATGATGTGATATATATATATATATATATATATATTTTTTTTTAAAGAGGAGCCAAAGAGAGAGGTGGGAGAGACACAAGAATGGTGGGTGGTAAAGAGGAGCCCAAATGCCGGTTGGGTGGAAGGCCCCTAGAAGAGTGAGCTGCTGGTGGTGAGGAGCCATGGTGGCAGAGTGGCCACCAGAGAAGTATCTGGTGTGGAGCTGGACACCAGCATGGCAGGCTGGGGGTGAGCAGGGGCTGCTGAGGACAGGCTTGGTGAATGTGGCCAGACATCACTAAAGGCAGGCCTGGTAAAGGAAGAAAGTTTGAAGGACTTTGGAAAAGCTGAGCAGCTTGGAACACAGGAGAGAGAAGAAGCAAAGAGAAGATAGGAAAGAGAGACTGAACTTTGCAGAGTGCCAGACTCGGGTTTGGAGGGGCAAAAGGGCACCATCGTGGACATGTGATTTTGGGACCTTTGGGAATAAAAATGGTGACTGGGATAAGATAACTGGCCACTTGTGTCATTAAGGACTATTTATTTGACTTTCTGTTTTCCTGGTTAACTTTCCTTGCTAATAAAACCTTGTTGTTTAAATTGCATTTGACCGGGCACAGTGGCTCGCCTGTAAGCTTCAACCTATGAAGCGATGGGGGCTAGGGATCGCGGTTCAAGTCCTGCCCGGGTCCTGTAGCGAGACCTAGTTCCAAAAAAATAGCTGGGCATGGTGGTGTGCACCTGTAATCCCAGCCACCTGGGAAGCTTGAGGCTGGGGACTGCTTGAGTCTGTGGTTCCCCGGGCAACGAGAGCCTGCGGTTCCATGGGCAAAACTAGTGAGACGTAGTCTCAAAAATAAATAAATAAACAAATAAACAAATAAACCAACCAACCAACCAACAAACAAATAAATAGCATTTGACTGACAACAGCTAAGACTCTGAAATAACCTGGGCAGCCGTTAAGCCACATTTTAAAAGTACCGCTTTTTTCCTTTGGCTTGTTGGTTGGAAGCTTCTACCCTATTTTGACCCAATATTACTTTCAACTCTAAACACCTAAGATTCTATACCAAGAATAATTGTAACTCCAGGGTCATAGGACTACAGGGGAAACAAGATGAAATCTCTTCTTTATTTTCTTTCTATTGGTATAGTTTCTTGCCCTCAAGCTAAAATCATTCTAGGACTTGAATGGGGTTTTATGGCCTAGTTCCCATTACTCCCTGACTGATAAAACTGCATTCCTTCTCCACACTGTCAGCCTGTCAGGTTTGATGAGGGGGTCCTCACTAACTGGCCTCTCATTGGCTAGGTTAATCGGCATATCCTGCCCCTCCTTTCTGATGCCACAGGGTAGGGGTGGGAGCCCCAGGAGAGTGAGAACTTTCAGTCAGTTATGAGGAAGAGAATTTCACTCTTCTCTGCTCCACTTCAGCCTGGATGGGAAGCATCTGACTGCTAGGGAGGGGGGTCCAGAGAGTGGTCCCCTTATAGATGGTAAAAGATGAAGATAAAATAGACAATCATGGTGGCATCATGTGACCACCTGGGTCCAGCTGCTCCCGGACTTGCTCCCGGACCTGCTGGCGTCAGAGCTGCTCTGTGTAAACAAATGTGTCTCTTCTGGGCTTCATCCAGGTTGAAGCCCTGTCAGGAAATGAGGAGCTCCTGGCAGCCTCCCCTCCACATGCCAGTCTTCAGGCTGAGACCAGCACAAAACTTCATTGTCTCAGCAGCTGCCCCCACCCTGGGCTATGTGAGGTTCATCTCCCACTGCTCACCATCTCCTCACCTCCCGCAGAGGAAGCTGCAGAAAACCCCCTGTCATGGGATCTCCAAGGGTGAGGGCACCTTGTCCCCAAACTCTAACGCACCGAGCAGCCCTGTGACCCCAAACTTAGCATCACATGGTGACCATGACCATGAGGGCTGCCGACTCAGCACTGAGGCCCCAGTGCTGACTCACCTTCTTCCCGCAGAGGGCAGGCCTGAGCCGGGAAGTCCTTGGTCACATCCATGGTGGAGGACTGGCTGTGGGAGCAAGATGGGGGAGTTGGCTAGACCTATAAACAGTGAAGGCCTGACCAACTGAGCTGACAGGAGTCTTGGCGATCCCCCAATGAATGTCGCTCATCCTACAAACATGTAGATCAAGACCTGAGAAGGTGAGTGCTATGTCCTGGGACACACAGCAATTCAGAGGCAGACACAGTACCCAATGCCCTGGCTTCTCCTCTACCAGGTGTCCTCAAAGACCAGCTCTCTGTCCGGCCCCACCTCCGTCCCTTTCTCTTGAAACCAGGTACAAACTACCACCAAAACTAACTGACACCAAAACTGAGCAGGGAGAGATACCAATAGCTACACCCAGCATTCTCTGGGTCCTTCCACCTGGGTGCACAATTTTAAAACATTTCAAAACAATAACAAGATTCATTTACAAACAAAGGGAAACCAACAGTCACCAGAACTGTCAGTGGCCAATTATCTTACCCCAGTTACACTCCAGTCTCTAAAGTCCCAAAACAAAGCAGCACGATCTCACATCTCGAAGTCTTAAAACACAAGATGCTGTCCTCTCTCTGCCGCAGATCTAAACAGGCCTTTACACAAAGTCCAGGTTTCCGCAAGCTATCCAAGTCTCCAGGTTCCAAGTTCTTCAGCATACACAGATTCCGAGTTTCTTCAACAAGCTATCCTCCCCTCAGAGGTATGCAGATTCCCAGGTTCCATGCTTTCCTGCTGTCAGAGGTCCAAATTCTGGTTTCCAAACAAAAAGCCCATGCTTGAATTTATCAGTAACTCTTCATCTTCCCAAGGTGGCCAAATCTTCAACTCTCCAAAGGAGTGCCAACCTTCCCCTGATCCTCTCCACTTGGGCTCTCCATCTCTCTCTTCTGGTCCAGCTGCTAAGACCCCTGGCAGTTTTACTGCCAGAGTGGGGCGGGGAGGGGAGGGGCATTTCCCATCAGCCCTTGCTGTGGTCTAACTACCCAAGGCCCAGAGAATCTTTTCAAGGAAGCCCCCCGCTTGCAGCGAGAGGATGCTGAGCTTGAGCACCCCATCTGCTGCTGAGGCCTCACCCTGCTCCCTTCACAGCAGAGATGGATAGTGTGGTCCTGAGAGATGAACACTGTGGGGTCTGATGGGGCACAGAAATGCTCCAGAGTCTGGGCCTCTTCTCACTCAGCTGGGGTGAGCACAGCTCCCTTTCTCAGCTCCTGAATGGCTTCTTAGCCCCACCTGCCCTCACCTGCCCCACGGGGCTCTGCCTGTGGGACATGTTCTTGCTCTGTCAGCATCATTACTGGAGGATCTGGGCTGACCTCTCTGCGTCCCACCTGGCTCTGGTCTCATGCCCTTATGCTCAGTCTTACCTCCCATCCCCAAACCTGGGCTCCCTCACCCCATCCTCTCTAACTGCTTGGAGGGAGACACCTATGAAGATTCTCCCTCTCTAATCTGCTCCACCTCCCTGAGCACGCACCCCCTGCTGCCCAGAGCCCCCTCAGTCAACCTGTGATGGACAGGTGGGGGCTGGAAACTGGGGCCCCACATCTGCACCCCTCCCAACTCTGCCGGTCCTCTGGGCTCCCACCTTGGGGCTTCTTGTCTGAAAACTTGCTTTGTTCCAGGCGCCAAGCTGAGAACTTCCCAGAGCCCCTCCCATGGCCCTCTGTGGGGCAACTGCGGTGGTCGGGCTTTTTCTGCCATTAACCTCTATCAGCAGCACCTGTGGTGTTGTGTCCTTTCCATGATTGTGCAAGCGCGGCCCAGTGGTGCGCACATGTGTGAGTGGGTTCTCCTAGAGCTAGGGGGGGAGAACAAAATGGTGGTGTCACCCCAGGGTGATAGAGCATGAGGAGAGGTGAGTACAGCAAAGAGAGAATGTGAAAAGAGAGACAGTGAGAGACAAGCTAGAGAGACAGAGGCTAGAGAGACAGAGGCCTGGAGAAACAGTGTGAAGACTCCTGAGGGGCTGAGGGGCTGAGGGGCCTGCCTGCCTCCCAGCACCCCTGGTCCTGACCCTGCCCTGCCTGGTGTGTCTGTGTAACTGCTAGAACCAAGAAAGGTACTCAGATTGGCCTGCTGTGCACCACAACTGGCATCATGACCAGGCTGGTTATATTATACCCTCAGCACCCTGTGAAGGAGGGCTCATCAGCTCTGCCTTCCACGTGGGGAAACAAACTGAAAAGTTGAGTAACTGCCCAGGGTCACCACCTCATGCCAAGACACCCGGAAGGTACCCACACACATCCTGTGCTCTCACTGCCCCTTCTGTGGGGTGTGGTCCAGTGATCACCAGGTGCAGCCAGGCTGCGACTTCTTCCGAAGCTGCCTTCACCACTGCCTCTCACCCCAGTCATCCATGGATCCCAAGGAAATATCTGGGCCCATCTTTGGACTTTGAGGCCAGGATCACATAGCCACAGACAGTGTGAGCCCCCAGCCCTGCTTCCAGAGGGCCTGGTCTGAGAGGGGACCCACACAAATATGCTCAGGAGGCCTGCCCCGCTCTGGAGTCCAGGCATCGTGAGGAGCTTGTTACCTGAACAGATGAGTGAGGCTGAAAGGCTTCGAGGGCAGAGCTAGGGAGGGACTGCTGGGCCCAGGCAGGTCTATTCACAGTCACATAGCAACGTGGTCGTGAAAGTTTAATTCAGCTCCTGTTTGTGTTGAATAATTGAGTGTGAACTGGAGCTGCGCTGATCGGGCAGGTGGGTCTCAGGAAGGGAAGCCACACAGCTTCTGCTGACTGCAGAGTCCCTGCTAGCTGAGGGGTGAAGACAGTCCCTCCACATCTGCCCTGGGCAGCTACCTTACCTCTCAGGAAGTCTGCTTTTCTGCTTCCTGCCCTGATGGATGACAGGAAGTAATTACTATAAGCCTTATTAGTAAGGTTTTATATCAAACACTTTGCCTGAAATTCTGGTAACTGCAACCAGGAAAGGGTGCCTGTCAGTGGATGTGGGGGTGGCACCAGAGCTGTTACAGACTGTAAACAAAAGCTCTAGCATAAGGGGTCTGAGGGCACACTGCTCCAGGAGCAAGTTCACCCTTGCATTGGAGTCCAGTCTGGGTGCCACCAGGTCCATAAAGGTGAGCATCCAGGAGAAAGCAGGCCTGGGGGCACCACTAGAAGACCCTTCCTGCATGTTGCCATTGGATGGGCCACAACAGCCCCTCTGCCTTCATCAGGGCCTCGATCTCCTTAACACACAGGTTCTCAGGCCCCAGTTTCCTCCTGGACTGACCCAGGTACAATCCTCCAGTTCACCTGCCATGTTCTGCATCCCTGCATGAGATTGTCTGCCAGCCCCACCCCCAAGGCTGGGCTGGGGACAGAGCAGAGACATCTATTTCTAGAAAGAAAAAAAAGAGGCAGTAAGCAGTAGATTTTGATGACTCTGTAGATCATTTTGGGTAGTACTGATGTCTCAAATAGTAAGACATCTAATCCATGAACATGGTATTTACTTATATCATTTATTTATATCATTTTTAATTTCAGCAATGTTTTTTGTTCTCATTGTACCATCTTTCACCCGTTGGCTAAGTTAGTTCCTAAGTATTTTATTCTTTTTGATACTATTGTAAATGAATTTTTTTGTAATCTTTTCATTGATCGTTGTATGTAAATATTCAACTGTACAAAAATTATATAAAATGTTAGCTTAGTACCTTATTACTTTGCTGAATTTATTAACTTTAACAGCTTTTGTGTGTGTGGAATCTTTAGAGTTTTCTAAATGTAGTATTTTATCATCTGTAAACATATGATTTTACATCTTTCTGTCCAACTTGGATGTCATTCATTTATTTAACTAAATTGGTTTATCTACAATTTCCACTATTCCGTTGAATAGACATGGCAGTAGTGGGCATATTTGTCTTGTTCCTAATGTTAGAGGGGAATGTCTTTCACCATTAAGTATAGTATTTAATGAGTTTTTTATATATATATAGCTTTTATAAGGTCAGGTAACTCCTTTCTATTCCCAGTTTTTGGGTAAATTTATATAAAGAGAACTGAACTTTATCTAATGATTTTTCAACTTCAATTGAGATGATCATGTGATTTTTCTTCTTCGTTCTGTCAATGTTGTTTAATGCATTGATCATTTTTTTCATAAATCAAGCTATCCTTGAACTCCTGAAATAAATCCCACTTGGTCATGGTGAATAATCCTTTTAAAACTCTGAAATAATAAGTTTTTTAGTATTTTATTGAGGATTTTTTCATCAATGTTCATAAGACATATTTGTCTCTAGTTTTCTGACAGTGTCTTTGAATTTGTTTCAAATTTCATGTTGTCTCACAGAATGAGTTAGGAAGTGTTCCTCTTTGATGGGGGGTGGTTATGAAGAATGATATTAATTGATATTAGTTCTTCAAATGTTTGATAGAATTATCCAGTAAAGACAGTATTTCCAAGACTTTTTTATATTGGGAGATTTTGTTATTAATGACTCAATTTCCTTAGTAGTTATATACTTAATCAGATTTTCTATTTCTTTATAAATTAATCTTGATAAGTTTTATGTTTCTAGCAATCTGTCCATTTCATCTAGGTTACCTAATTTTTGTCATATCATTTTTCATAGTGTCCTTTTATTTTTGTAGAATTGAGAGTAATTCCATCATATTTATTTCTGGTTTTACTTATTTGAAACTCATTTTTCTTAGTCTTCAGCTAAAGGTTTATAAATTTTATCAATCTTTACAAAGAACCAAGGTTTGGTTCCATTGATTTTTTTTTAGTGTTTTTCTTCTCTATTTCATGTATCTCTGCTCTAATCTTTATTATTCCCTTCCTTTTGTGAGCTTTGGGCTTCGTTTGCTTTTTTCTAATTTCTTAACTTTTAATTGTAAAATTAGGTTTTTGAGTATAGAGCTTTCTTAATTTTTAATGTAAATGTTTATAGCTATAAACGTTGCCTTAGTGCTGCTTTTACAGTGTCCCATCTGCTTAGAATGTTGTGTTTTCATTTTCTTTCTTTTGTATCTTAAGTGTTTTCTAATTTCCCTTCAATTTCTTCTTTAATCCATCAGCCATTTAAGAATGTGTTGCTTAATTTCCACAAATGTATAGCTTTTCCAGTTTTACTTATTTATTTATTTTGAGACTAGATCTCACTATTTTTGCCTGTGGAACCACAGGCTCACATTGCCTGGGATACCACGGACTCAAGCAATCTCCAGCCTCAGCTTTCCAGGTACCTGGGATTACAGGCACACGCCACCATGCCCAGCTTATATATTTTTAGAACTAGGTCTGGCTACGTTGCCCTGGGCGGGACTCGAACCACGATCCCTGGCCCTGGCTGCAGCTTCCTAGGCTGCCGCTTACAGGCATGTGCCACCATGCCCAGCCTACTTATGTTATTAATTGCTAATCCCACCGTTGCTGTTGGAGATTTTTGTATGATACCTATCTTTTAAAATCTATGGTGACTTAATTTGTGACTTAACACACAGTATGTCCTGGAAAATGCCCAAGTTATAATTGAGAAGAATGTATCTGTCATTGCTGTTGAGCTGGGTGATCTGTATATGTCTCTTAGATGTATGTAGTTGGTCTGTTGAGTTGTATAATGTTTACAAGGTCTAGTGGAACAACGCAGAACAATGAAGAGTGAAATCTGACCTAAGAAGCAATAAATAAATCCTGATTTTCAGGATATTAAATAAAGAGTTTTTTTTTCTAACAATGTTGAATTCTGTGTGTAGTCAGACTGGGTCCAAGGCCTAATCTGAAGGCAGAACCTGTACTTTTAAAACAAAATATTATCTCCCATGTCAGCACTGAATGTAATGTGTTGCCAATACTCTCTCATTTAATCCTCACAATAACCCAATGAGTAGATAACAGTAGTTTACCCACTTTTCAAATGAGGAAACTGTAGCTAAAAGAGTTGAAATAGTTTGTTCTGAGAAAAATAAGTACATGTCATTCAAATTGAGGTCATCCCAATATTATTCCTCCACCCCAATAAGTTTTATCTGATTACTACTTGCATACATAAAAGAGTGGGGAGCTTATTGTCTCTTCTATATGACAGCCATCTCTTTATTTGAACATATTTCTTTGGTCCATAGAGTTTCCTAGCAATGCAACTCAGATCATCTATCTGGGACTCGATTTTGCTCTTCTATAATTCTGGAGCAAAGATATCCATCTAACTGGATATCTGTGTAGAATCCATAAAATAACATGAGAAAATTTGTATCACAGTTTCACTCAATAAGGTTTGGAACAAACTAGATCACTTTCACTGATAGATGGTGAAAACCCGAGAATTATTCCAACTTCTACTGTGTGACAAAACAGGAGCTCAAGTCCAGATGTCCTGGTCCCAAAGGCTTATCTCTTCTCACGTTTTAGAGACAAAAGCCAGTTTCTCTCTCCTCTTCAGATAAATAATGAATATGTCATGTGAGAGTGACCATATGCACTTCTCAGTATCAAGGTTACCAGATCTAATCAAGTGCAGTGTTCACAAAGACAGGCAGGGTAACAAGACCAACCCCTTCTCCTCTACCTCCTTTTCTCCTTATCCGCCTATTCTCCTTGATGATTCCACATCCTACAATAGTGGAGTGCATTTGCAGAGCATTCCTAATGGCCTACGGGGTCCCTCTGAGGACTACCACACATTTTCTATAATGACATTCATTAGTCTGTCTGACATCAATACTGTTCTCAGGTTAATATGTTTAATGTAATGAGGCATTTATTTTCAGTTAGAAAACTCCTGAAGAAGCATGTTTTCTCCTGATGAGTATAGCTGATGAATAGATTAATGCTGGCCTTGAAATAGTTGATTAAGAAAATGAATCTAACCAACTTTCGTCAGACTTAGGCTGTGCTTAAATTAAGTTGTGTTAAGCTGTCTGCTTCTTAGGGGGAAAATTCTCACTTGGTTTCATGATTTGCCTATTTCCCTCTCAACTTACTCTCCCCCTTCTCCCTTCCCCACTGCAAGATCCAAGGATTGGAAAAGGTCAAGGACTATTTTGTGAGGAGAGGGGAAAAAGATGTCTGCAATTGAGCAGTCCATAAACATGAAGATGTTCTCATGTTGTCATAGGCCACAAAGATGTGTTCACTTTGCTGAGAATCAAGCTGGTCTGCCTACATCTTTTAACAGCTTTATGAGGCTCACTTCAATAGCTTCAGTGTCCTGATGGACATTTGCTATTTAAGTGAAGGAGATGTTCAACATATGGTGGCTCTTATTGTTATTCACAGAATCACATGATCCCAAGAATCATCTAGCTGGTAAGAGCCAGTGTTCATGACTTCTGGACCTGGGCCAGAGATAACCCAAAGGCCAATTTTCTTTGATGATTTGACAAGTAGCTGCTCCCTTGTCACTCCCTCCATGGGCACTTAATAGCCACTGCCAGCTCTGACAGTTGCCAGCAAGTTTGCACTTTCTTTATTCCCTGGAATGAGCTGCCAACCTGCCTGCTCCTGCCTAAAAGTCAGGAATAGAGATAAGCACCAGAGGCTATGGGGAGTCTCCTGACCTCTGTGTTCCTTCCAATTAGTTGTATGTAACAATAGTGTTGTCTTCTTGAGGATTTTCAAAGTAATTAAATGGAATCACAGGTATTGCTGGATAGCACAGAGGGCTACTTGAGAACAGTGTTAAACTGAAAGACTGAAGAGATGTTATCATTATCAACACCTGGTATTTTATCTTCTATCTTCATCAAATCTTTCTTCTCTAATTGCTGTTGTGCTATTTTCTGACTTTGGCTTCAACTAGATCTTAACTCTAGATTGCTCCTATCTTGTCCCAGATCCCCCACATCCTTGCTGGTTCATCTTACTGGTTGTATCTTCTACATCAGGGTACTGGCAATTAGCCTATCTGGTAACTTGGATAAAAACTTCAATATGTTTCCTGAATGCTTCCGTTATTACCTAATTTATCTAGCACCAATTAAGCAAAGGCCTCTACCAGTTCTCCCCACCACGATGGAAAGCCAGTCTGATTATCTACACTCCTATTTTTCAAACAGGAGATATCATAACTAAAGACAGACCACTGAGCTTTGGTATCTTTGCTGCTGCACCACCTCTGTATCACTTGATGGTTGTGATCTTGTGCCCTCAGGAGGTGAAACCAAGACCACCAAACCACCCAGCTGCTACATGGTGCATCCAATCAATCTTTGTGCTACTGTCCTGTGTTTAAAGGCACTGTGGTTTCCAGAACTCTGGAAAGAATAACACAGTGTGGCAGGAAGATTGATTCTATTCAAGAGGGGAGGATTTTCTAAAGCCAATTATGTTCTTTTCCTTTTGGCCTTAAATACACTGGCTTCTGGCCCACCCAATTTTTCAGCACCATGGACAATAACCACGTGGCCTTGGGTTCTCGCAATTTGTGTCTTGGCTTTCATGCTCAAAGGCTTATAAACTGATACAGAGGACAAAAAACTCAATGATCACCTTGTTTAGCAGTCTCACTCCTCCTTATAGGTTTGCATGTCTTCTGATAAGTAAGCTGTAATTCTTTTGTTTCTTTCTGTATAGTGGGTTACAGGTTGATAAGTGACTAGAAGTAAATCAAGCTATGTGACTTTGAGTCACATAGCCTGGGCCAGAGCTCTAAATCCTATGACTCTATGGTGGCTGTTTTGAAGGGAAAGATATGACAATAACAGTGAACTTCACAGCCCAAAATGTGATCCTGATGGTGGAAAAGTAGGGAGGCAAACAGGTCATGAGTCTGATGATTTCCAATTACTGCTTCTAATGATTTTTCATGCTTTTGTTCTATGTAGCAGCAATTTGATGAAATATTAGCACATGTATGGCTGTGTTGATCAACACCAAACTAACTAAAAGCATCTTATTAAGCATTTTTTTTAATCAGGGGTTTCACAAAACATTGGAAAGTCTTCCAAGTCAAGGAAACACATCCCAAATTCAGATGTTCCAGATGGAATGTTCCAGCATTCCATCTGACTTTTTTCAGTCAACAGATTATTATTAATATTTGTCCAACCTGTTCTTTCCCTTTTTCCTCTTGAGTTAGTTGATCATTTACTATTCCTTTATGCTCCCTTCACCTATTAACTTATTATTTATAACACAGATTATATTTTAGTAGTTTTACTTTAGGTTTGAGGGTTATTGTAATCTACCTTCAAATAATACAACTCTTTGTATATTAGTGCAAAGAACTTGGAGCATTTTGCAGTCTCAATTTTGCCTCTCCATTCTTTGTTATTATTATCAGAAAGACTTTTACACAGTCTACCTTGCATTTAAACTAAAGAATGGTTTGCAGAACCAGGTAGGAAATTATACTAAGGCCTTTCCTTTGCATGACCCTGAGAGTGGGTCTCTTTATACCCCCTCTTCCCCTCCTGTTCCTTTCCAGAATCAGTCTGGCATTACTAGTTACACAGAGCCCATTCATTGGGCGGGAGGGATCCTGGTGCTATATGTTCTATTGTTCTGATTAAGCCTCAACCCTAATCCCTGTCTTCCTGCATCTCAGGGTGCAGTTTTCACAGTTATCCTCATCCTCCCCATGGATGGTTCTAGCATGTTGAGTACTTCCACCCTTCCTTCAGGAGAAGGGACTCTCCCCACTTCTCCCAACTAAGTTGATTTTTCACCAGTGCCTTAAAGGGGGAACCCTTCTTGTTCTGCTTTCCACTTCAAACAGGCTTTCTTAAATTAAGTTAAATTTCCATTCATGTGGCATCGTACTGCAACATTCTACAAGGATCAGGTGTGCATCACTGAGAACCAACATGTGCATTTACTACATAAGATAACCTCTCCAGTTCAGTTCTATTCTTTACCAAACTATAGTCCCCTTTTGACTCACCTCACTTCTCCTTTCTCTGCTGGTAACCACTAATTAAAATAATGGTCTAAAAGTTTGCTTTGTCTTATTGAACTTTTAACTTGCTTGTTTTCACTATAACCACATATAAGAGTGATCCTAGAGTGTTTTCCTATGTTTGGCTTATTTCAGTGAGTATAACTCCTTCTAGGTTCATCCATATTATTGTAAATGGCAGGATTCCATCATTTTCTTTACTGAATAGTATTCCTTTGTGCATCTATACCTCCTCTTCATCCAATTTTCAGTTGATGAGAACCTAGATTGTTTCCACTATTGGCTATTGTAAATAATATTGCCAAAAACATGGGACTGTATCCAGCTCTCTGAATTAGCATTTCTGTATTTTTCAGGTAAATACCCAGAGATGGGATAATGGACCATATGAATTCTTATTTCCAATTATTTGAGGAATCTCCACACTGCTTTCTGTAAAGTCTGCACCATTTTTACATCCCCACCAGCCACAGATAATGGACCCTTTCTCTCCACATCCTCACCAACACTTTTATTTTCTTGTGGATAACAGTCATTCTCACAGGTGCAAGGTGATATCTTGATGTTGCTTTAATTTCCATTTCTCTAATAATAAGAGATAATGAACATCTTTTCATGTGTCTGTTGACCATCTGTATGTCTTTGGAGAAATGTCTATTCAGATCCTGTGCCAATGTTTTAATCGTTTTTTTTTTTTTAATCATTGAGTTTTGTGATTTCTTTCTGTAGTTTTGGATATTAACCCCTTCTCAGGCATATGGCATTCAAATATCTTCTCCCTTACATTAGGATGCCATTTTGTTTTAATACATGCTTCTTTCACTTTATAGTAGTTTTTTTCCCCCAGAAAAAGCTTTATTTTTGCTCTGGTTTCTCTTGCTGTTAGAATCTGAGTCCCTAAACATACCTTTAAGGCTGATGTCAAGGAATTCATCCCCTGTGTTTTCTTTTGGCTTTAGGTCTTATATCCAAGTCTTTAATTCACTTTGAATTAAGTTCTGTATATGATGCTAGACAGAAGTCTAGTTTCATTCTTTTGCATGTGGCTGTTCAATTTTTTTTAAACACCACTTATTGAAGAAACTTTTCTTGCTCTATTTTATGTTCTTGGCTCCTTTATCATAAGTTAGGCATCAATACATATGTGCTTTTATTACTAAGCTCTCAGCCCTGTTCCATTGATCTGTGTGTCTGTTTTTATCCCAATGCTAAACTGTTTTAGTTAATATCACTTTGTAATATAACTTGAAGTAGGGGAGCATGATACGTCCATTTTTGCCCAAATTTCTCTGGAGCACTTTTGCTATTAAGGATCTCTTGTAGTTCCAAATGAATTTCATATTTTGGGTCTATTTTTGTGAAGAATATCATCGGGACTTTAATAGTGGTTTAGACTAAGACTTCTGTTTCATAGAAGAGATAGGAGAAAGTCCTGGGCAAGATGTTTGCTCAACCACAGTGGAGACTTACTCATTATTCTTCTTTATGTTTCCTGTGAGCACCTGTTGGGGTTCCAGAGATAGGCAGCAAGTTGGTACAGACACCCCCATTTTGGGGGCTTCATGCTGCCCAGCCATTCCCTTGACATTCATCAAATTCTTGACTATTCTGGTTCAACTCTTTTTACCACCATCTGCTGAGCTTACCATAGCTTACCCATCTCCTTCCTCCCTGTCTCTTCTCATATTTGGCATCAGTTGTTTACTCCTTAACCTCAGTTCTTTGACAAATTTGAAAAAGATAGTAAATTAGAAATTAAGCCAGCCTTTTTTCCATGTTAAGGATGTGTGGGTGTATTTGCATGTTGAGGGAATGTTTAACTTCAAATCAAAGTCTCATTTTTATATGATTTGCAGCTAGTGGTAGCACAAGGCCCTCCTGTCTGAGTCACCTAAATTCTTTTCAGATGCCTGGGGGTCTCAGGCTTCCTCCTCACCAGCATGTCCCATGGTAGTAACACACAGCTGGAGTCCCAAGGTCAAGTCACCTGTTCAACTCCCTTGATCAAGGTCTACCCTGGAGCTCCCTTTTTCATTAAAAAAAAAAAAAATCAGTGTTTTCCAGGACCTTTTACAACTGGACATTCTGTATTTATAGCTGCACTCTGCCCTCCCCTGTCTAGAAATAAGCACACTAGATTCAGTCAAAGAACTTCCATAGTGGCCCTACTGTGTGCTAGATCCTGTAGGCCATGGTCAGTCCTGAAGATGCAAAGTTGGATGAGATCCTGTTGATGACATTAAGTACCACTTTTCTGCCCAGGGGAAAGGGAACCACATGAGGTAGTGATCCCAATGCGGTGGACAGCCCAGGACAAGCCAGCACAGGACCAAGGACTCTGCCCACTGGCTCTACAATCCCCCGCCTAAAGGACCTCCCCTCCCACCTCTCTGAGGTCTTGTCTGTCAGATAAAGGTCATGCCTCAAATCCTACCTCCTCCAGGAAGCTTTCCTGGACCCCACCTAAAGTAGCCCACAGTCCTGCTTTCCTTTCTTGAAGCTGTTGAGAGCTGAACATGGGGTTATAAGGACTTGTAAGAGTCATTAAAATTTGCTAGATGATACATACTTTCATTCAGCCCCAGCCTCTATGGCTGTGTTCATCTCTCTCATCTGTCCTCTCTTGTACCCTACATTCAGTTCTCAACAGAAGCACCTCTCACTATTAAATATTATTTTATATAATGTATCTGTTCATCTGGTTCTTGCCTGTATGCTATTGATCCCATGCACCCCAAATGTGAACCTTTTATTCATTCATAAGTATCTATGTCTTAATCAGCATTCCAGGACTTTTGGGTTTTAGCAGTGAATAAAAAAAGTCAAAATCTCAGCACATAGGGCTTATTACAAGAGTCCACTCAAGGCAACCAATAAACCGGATAAACAAAGACAACACATAGTCTCTGCCACATAGCAGTGAGAGATGATGACTCAGGCAGAGTCATGAGAGGGGCGCAGGGAGCTGGGGTGTAATTGCTCATGGATGGTCAGGAGGAGGTCTCATTTGAGCACAGAGGGGGAAACATCAGGTTGTGGGCCTTGCCCACACCTGGGAGATGTGTCGGGCCTGGGAGCCAGAGTGCAAGGTGGGAGATGGGAGTGCCCAGAGGCGAATACACCTCATCATGTTGGGGGCACTGTGGATGCTGGGGGAGGAAGAGAGGTCACAGGAACTTGGGGTGGGAGGACTCTGGCTATTCTCTGGGAGAGAAGGCACCGTGGAGGCTGTGAGAGGAAGGAAGTAGTGCACTGACACTTTTAAAGGTTCCCTTCTGGGTTCACCGGAGGAGAGACCACGGGGGGCAAGAGAGGAATCAGGGTGATTAGATGGCTGAGCAGCTGATCCAAGCTGTGTGATGGTGGATAGCACTGGGGTGAGAGCTCAGGGGTACAGATGATGGATGTTACAAATGCTGACACAGCACAGACTCCGTGGGCCCTCAGGAGACAAAGCTGTGATAACTAGTCTAGTCGGGGAAGGTTCTGAGGAATCTGAAATGGAATCTTCTAGCTGCCTGTCCTCCCCTGCAGTGTCTCAGAGGAACGGAAAAGACAAACCCTGGGGTGACTGAGAGAAACTGTCCGGATCTGGATGTGGTGCAGGGAGAAGCATCTTGCCCTGGAGAGAGATAAGCAGGCAGGATTACGTAAATGAGAAATCACTAACATGTCACATATCTGACACAAGCTTAAATTACACCGTTCAGATATTTTTAAGGGAAAAGTAACCTTTAAAAGGACTTTTTCCCTTGGTTAGGAAAACATAAAATGTCAGAGACAAAATATGTGTGTGATAGCTTGAATGTCCCCAAATCTAAGCCCCTCTTCCTGTTCCATGGTCTTTGAGTGGGTCTGTCAACTGAATATAACACCATGCTCGCAGGTCATGTTTTCTTTTGATGTGCTGCTGGCAGCTGCTGGAGGTTTTTTAAAACTATGCCATTTAAACCATGAAGGTAATTCTTACAAACAAACAGAAAGGCAACCCCAGGGTAAATTAGCCTCCTGCTGTGGAAAGTGGGGTGCCCTGCATGCGGGCTTTGATTTCCCCTGGAAGTGATGGGGAAGAATCCCAGCATAGTTAAAGAACACCCAGGGACCTGAGAAGTGAAAATGAGTAAAGCAGGGATGGGGGGATAGGAGGGGTTGTGGGGTCCCCACTGTGCCTCAATTCTCCATTAGGTTAGTCACCCTCTAAGGTGCTTCCAAGCAGAAAGGGAGCAAACCCCACAGTCAAGGGGAGTGTCCCCATCCAAATGTGTGTTCAAAGTCTAGGCCACCCTGCCACAGAATTCCTAAGCTGTCCTCATTTTAGATTGAAAACTATTATTCAAGAACATCAACTGAACCCACAGAATGTGCGACTCGGAGGGATAAAGTCTGGGTTCAGTGGAAAGAGCCCATGGAAGAGACTATTGTTTCCACAATTAGGTCACAGATAATTACCCGTTATGTAGCCAGCCCCTGGCATGATTTTAATAATCTATTTAAATAACACATTTTCACTGCCTTCTTGCAAATTAACCTCAGGGATGTGTAATTAATGTCATCGAGGGAAAGTTTGCCGTGTGGCCTGGGAGCTGGAGAGGGGTCAGCTCTGTGTGGGGTGGTCTGGTGAGAGCCCCGGGCAGGTGGTGCTCAGGTTTGGCCCACAGTCAGCCTCCCATCCTGCAAATGAGGAGGGCTCCCCAAGTTCCCAGGCTCACTGGGAATTCCCAGGCCCCCACTTTGCACCCAGTTCAGCTCAGGGTTGGATCTAGTGATGCCCCCCAGCCTCCCAGCTTGGGGCACATCCTCATGCTGGCGTTACGGGGTCGCCTCTTGGTGAGTTCTTCACCGGAACAGGGGCGGGGACCCCGTGCTCAGCCCTGCAGCCTCAGTGCCTGCGCACACTAAGTGTTCAGCCAGCGAAAGGACCAGCAGGTCCTGCCCGGCGCTGGTGGAGATCTCTGAAGCCACTTTCAGAACCAAGTCTGACGAAGACGGCCCCTGCCCATGTGCTCACGGGATCGTCAGTGTCTCGGACGCTCTTCCAGGCTCTCTGTGCCTGTACCACATCAGGGGCTGCCCGAGGTGGCCCCTGGCCCACTCCTGAGAACTGCCTCTGACACCCAGGGCATGGAAAGAAGCCGCAAGCTGGTTGGCTGGAGCATGAGGTGGGGAGGCAGGGCGCTCGCAGGGGGGCGGGGCTCCGCTCTGACGCCAGCACAAAGGCGATGTGCATCACCCGCGTCCACGCAGAACCCCACATGGCACCGGCGCCGCAGGAGACTGTCAGCACGTGGGCTTAACCCTCCCGGGGGTGCCGGGTAGAACCCACAGAGTCCCCGTGAGGACCTGGAGGAGGGGCTGGGAGAGAAGCTATATCCTTGACAAGAACCTCATCCAGCTCTGCTGACCCCCTGGGCATGGGGGCTGTGAGCTGAGTATCTGCTTCCAGAAATCCGCCCTCCTGACCAGCTCAGTCACCCCCACTGGCATCTGTCTGCTCGGCTTTGGAAAGCGCACCCACAAAAGCCTCTTCTGGGGGTAACAGGATCGTGCCCTGTTCCCTTGCTAGTGTCTGCTCCTCCTCCCCCAATCAGACCTCGTAGAATTTGGTCTGAGCAGGAGTGGAAAGGAGAGGCCAGCCAAGCCGAAGAGGGAGACAGGAACCAGTCCCAAAGGGCCTCAACGCAGCAAGCAGCGTGGCCCCATCTTGTCCAGCAAGCCCCCAGGAGCAGGCAGAGCAGGGAGGAGAGTTAGTTCTGTGCAGCTAACTTGGAACCCTTGCCCAGGGGTTCAGAAACCTGGAGGTGATGCTGGTGGGCAGAGAATCATGCGGCCACAAGTATTTCCTCAAAATTCGGCAACCTGAGGTCCAGAGTCAAGGTGTTGGCGTGCCAGGCTCCAGGTGAGCATGCTCTTCCCATCCTGCAGGTAGCCACCTTCTCCATGTGCTCCCATGTGGAAGGGGAAGGGGAAGGGGAGCTCTGGGTCTCCTCTTAGAAGGACGCTAACCCTATTGGACCAAGGCCCCACCCTTATGACCTCATTTAACCTTTACTTCTTCCTTAGCGGCCCTGTCTCCAAATGGCCATACTGGAAGTTAAGGCTTCATGTGAACATGACTCTGGGGAGCACAGATGTTTAGCCCGGAACACTGGGCACTTAGGGAAGGGGCAGCGCTGTCTCCCCCACAGGCAGGAAGGAGCTCGGTAAACGGATGCAGCCCCCAGGACGCTGCAGCATTCGGAATGTGGTTGGGCTGCTGCTGTTCCAGCTGAGGAAGGAAGATGAAACAGGGTGTCTTGGGGGAGATGCTTCTATGTCCCTCTGGAAATTTCCTCGAAGGGCTGCTTGAACCAGTTTGATCAGATCTTATTCTTCTGATAAAATGAAACTTGAAGGCAGGGACTTTATCATCAAAGCTTTATTATACCTGTGATGTCCTTATAAAATCCATTTCCTATACAAGCACAGAGCAAAGCTGCAAGGGTTGCTCTCTGCCTGCGGCACCCACACCAAGGACGAGAGGGCAGCACCTCGTTGCATCCCCCCAGCACACCCATGCACAGCAGAGGAAACTGAGGCTCCGAGCATGGCAGATACTCCACCACAGGAAACCCGGGAGGTATAGACAGAGCCCTGCTCCCCGAGGATACCTGCCTCAAAGTAGGCAGATGTAAAATGTGCCAGGTGCTGAAAGAGGAAAATAATGCTGGCAGGCAGGTGGCCTGGTGCCCTAGTGACAGGCATACTTGGGTCATGCTGTCGCCAATTCTCAGCTCTGCATTCTTTTTTTTTTTTTTTTTTCTTTTTTTAAAATTTTATTTCTAAATTCGTATAAATTCTTACATACGTAAATAGGGTAAATGGTTACTGGCATGCCTTCCCTCCTCCACGCCCCACCCCCTGTGGTCGCTCAGTCTCCACTCTCATTGTTCTAACTCAGCTCTGCTTTCTTCTAGATGGGGCCCTGGACTTAAAAATAGTCTCAGGGGAATATGGACGCTGGAGTAGGACCATGGACACTTTAGTCCTTCATTATGACCCAGGTCGGCCCTGAACAGGATCAGAGAAGCCAGGCAGAGCCCCCATGCCCAGAGCTCACACTCCAGCCCACAAGTCAGGACAGGTGAGGTCCAGGCAGCCAGCTGTGGCCTCTTACAGCCTGGGGTTCAAGGCAGACACCAGCAATGTTTCCTGACCATCCTCCTGTGCTTGGAGCGTTCCCAGAGGTTCACATGCTTCATGTCTCCCTGCCTAGCCTCGCCATGCCCTGTGCACCCATGATGCACTGATGTACTCAGTTTCCTGAAACTGAAACCCACAGAGGTGACATCAGTTGCTCCAAATCAGAGAGCCAACAAGTGGCTTCGGGGCCAGAGGAAGGCTGTGTGAGGCTGGACCACTCCCCAGCTAGGCCTCAGAGCCCTCACCTCTGAGCCCTCACCCCTGCACCCTCATCCATCGAGGATGGTGCCAATGGGACCTACTGCCTGGGATTGTGGTGGGTTAGCGCCCTAGGGGCAGTCCCTCCTGCCTGGTCACACTGGCAGGTCGCAGATGGCCCTGGCAGCAGAAACCCTTCCACAGGACCAGCGTCCCACCAGATGGGACAGGCAGAGTCCAAATTCTCCCTTTATGTGTTGTGCCTTGCAAGCCTTTGACAAGGATTTTTCTGCTTCCTTTTGCTTTCTTAGTTGTCCCCTGCGTTTCTGTTTGGCTCATTTCCTACCACTCATTCCAATTGATCTGCTTTTGCTTTGTTTGTTTGTTTTGTTTTCACTCGTTTGGAAGTTCCATATCCTATTTTCCTTATTAATAGTTTGGCATTGAAATCATAAAACTCTTGACTTAACATGTTGTACAGTAAATCAATCGCTCCTCTGACCTGCAGAAGACCTACACCTCTGGCTCTGATCTTCTTCCATCCACCTTGATCTGTGTGGGCATCTGTTTGTGGGGATGGGAGTGGGGACCTATGTGGGGACAGGTATAGGGATGGGTGTGGGGACATGTTTGGGGACAGGTATAGGGACAGGTGGGGGGACATGTGTGGAGGCTTGTGTGGAGACAGGTATAGGGGCGGGTGTGGGGATGTGTGTGGGGACAGGCATAGGGACAAGTGTGGGGATGGATATGGGGACCTGTGTGGGGACATGGCCTGCTGTCCTGCAGCTGCCACACTGACATACTCAGGCTGCCCAGATAGACCATTCCTTTGCTCAGTTGCCAGCCTGATCCTGTCTCTTTCGGGCTCAGTGACCTTCTGCCTGAATGTTGTTGGCGTCGCTTTAACTCTGGGAACAAGGCCCCATCTTTGCCTGCGAGTTTGAGTGATGATTCCTCTGGGTCCAGAATTCCAGTTTGCTTTGTTCGCTTGGCTCTAGCAACAATAGCCCCTGGCTCTCTGTCCTCTAATCTCACCGTACAGAATCGGCAGCCTGCTCATCATTCCTGCAAGAAATCTGCCTTCTCTCTGGCTACTTTTTTAAGATTTTTTTTCTCAGCGTTCTGCAGTTTCAGTGCAGTGTTTGTCTAGTCGTGGTTTTCTTTTATGTCTTCTGCTCGGAGTTCATGGAGATGATTAAAGGGCCAGAGCCACTGGCCTGTGGGGGAAAGAAGTTTGCCTAATTATATCAGCATGTTGTTGATGTTACTAATATTGTTTAGCCCTTGTTGGCTGTGACAACATGAGACTGTAGACCTGTAGACCTGGTGGGATATGGACAGTAGAAATCTATTTATCATTGTCCTAATGGCTGGGATGGCCAGAGTCAGATGCTTTTGGTATCTGGTGAGTGCTGGTTCTCCCCTCTCTGTGACCTGATCACACCCAAAACCCTATCAAGGATGCCTGGGGTCTCATGGAGGGGGTACAAGCTTTCAGTCTATGGCAAGCACTATTCTTGATAATGAGTGCTGCAACTGACATGCCTGGGGTCCTACATGCCAGGCGCTGCCCTGAGTGCTGTGTATATTAGCTCATCTCATCATCCAGTGACCCAGAAGGGGTGGACAGCATCAGCTCCTTTTTACAGACAAGAACTAAGACAGTGAACTATCTCAGAACAGTTCACTGGGACAGGGGTGCCGCGGACCTGGGAGTTAGTCAGAGTACACATCCCCAGCCCAGCCCATCTCGCCAGCTATATGGCCATGAGCAAGCGATTCCACCTTTCTGAGCCTCTGTTCCTCCTCTGCCATGTGGGGCATGGGCCAGGGTGGAGCCATGGCAGCAGCTGCAGAGAGGAGAGATGAGTATCCCTCCTCCTCCCTGAAGCTGCAGAGATGCCAAGTCCCTGCCCCAGCGCCAGGCACATTCTGGGCTGGGATGCCCAGCAGAGAGACAGGGCTGGCTGATTGCCTCTGAGAACAGTCCCAAGTCCGTAGGGCCCAGAGACCCATCCTAGTGTCCACTCTGGGGTCCCACCTGGCAGGGAGCGGTGGACACTCAACCTTAGGCAGAGGGCTGACTCTGCCACCCAGATGAATGCAGGGATCCCTTTGATTACTTTTTAATGAAAAACATGTTTGCGTCCAGGCTGAAATTATATTGTCAGCAGTTAATTATCACTTGTCAAACAAGTGTGTGCCCAGATTGCAGGTTTAATTTCCACATAGGTTTGCAAAGACCTCATTCCTCTTATTTGATGATGGCTTTATGAGAGAGAGAAAGAGACAGAGAGACAGAGATTCATTGTTAGAAAGTTGTGGGATTTTTTTTTAAATCAAGTTTTAAATAAACTAATATTTGAGTCAGCTTTTAGCAATGAACAGAAAAGCACTATGTATGATTTAGGAAAAAAGAAATCACTTACAGTGGGGTGAGGTCCTGGAGCCAGCAATGTGTCATGGGACATTGGGGGTCCCTGGGGCTCAGCCTGAGGCTGGGACAACAGAAAGATCTGGAATGCTGGGGAAGGTAGGCTGCCCTGCACATTTCACTTCTCAGTTTGTACACAAGCTTCTGGCCCAGTTCCAGCAAGGGGCCACACCTCTAGTTACTAAACAGTAATGTACCTGTAGGTGTCTAATTGTTGGCAGTGGGTTTTGCATACTTCAGTAAAACTATAAATATGAACATATTGTCCGTCATTAGCATATGCTTATGTTCTGTGTCAAGAATAGATGTATTATCACATGCATGTAATGTATTATTTCCCAAAGAGTGGGAGTTGCCAAATCATGACCAAGAAGGAAGGACACCATTTCACTGTTTATTCATCAACAGCGGCAGCTGGCAGGCAAATCTCCTCAGGCCAGGGCAGGTTCTGGGTGCTGGAGCCCAGGCTCAGGAGGAGGGCAACCCAGCCATCAGCCTGGGCTCGGGGTGGTCTGCAAGGGAGGGATCACCCCAGCACCTGCCTGTCCTGGCTCCACCCCAACCCCAGGTACCATCTCCTTCACCCTCCAGGTGTTGTATGCCCTCACCACCACAGGGAAGGAGACTGCCCAGAGCAGCTCAGCTTCTCCTCAAATCACAGGGTCTCAGGGGCAGAGGCTCGGAGCTGGGATTTTTGCACCCAGGTCCTAGGCCCAGCCACCGTCCAGACTCCACACCACTGGTCACTCAGCCACAGCTCTGGTCAGAGGGTGGTGGATACACAGCTGCCCACCCAGCAGCCTGTCCCTCTTTCCTCCATCCACAGAGCTCTGGATTTGCTCTGTAGCAACTAACTCACACCTGGTGGGCCTGGGGCACACCAAGGGGAACCCAAGTCTACCATGTCTTGATCGCTTGATTTTTCTCCCCAGAGATTGCTTGAGGCTTGGGACATGTACCCTGATTTGTCTGTTGAGCTAGGAGAGGAAAGCTACTGGCATAGGGCATTCTTCTGGGAAATGTTTGTTCCTGCTTCGCTTCACCTCATTCTTGACTTGGGTACTGTAGTGTAAGATGTGATGTTTGGAGCTACAGCAGCCATTCTGAAACCATGAGGCAACAAGCTAATAACAAAAAAGTGACACAGCCAAGGATGAAAAAGGGGAAAGAAGAACCTGGGTCTTTCTTGATACCCCTGAGTGTCTAACCAAGCTCCAACAGGCTCCTCAAGGCAGCTGGTTGCTGAGGACATTTTTTATCTCAGTTGCTAGAGTCACCCTTTTTGAATTCCCCGTTACATGTTGCCCAACATATCTTAAGTAATAGTGAGCAGCATAACCCTGCCAAGCCTCAACAACCATGCCAAAAGTCTGGGAGGTGAGGGTTGTGTCTTGTAAGTCCTGTCACTCCCAAGTGTCACCCAGGTCATACCTTAAGAGTGACTCCCAATAACCACACAAAAATATTCTGTAGGAAAAATTAGCGAGTAAAAGCACCGTCAGTAAATAAGTGATCATAATGGATGTGAAAGTGCCTTACAAATTGTGAAGTGTTGAGTTCAAATGCTGAACTGGGTTCTGGCATAGGCTGCAGATGGGGGCTGGGAGAGGATGCAGGGGGAGAGCAGGGATTGGAGGAAACAGTAGCCCCTTCCTTCAGCAGGAACAGGGCACCACCAAACCCCTCCCCAACCCCTGGCTCTCAGCTACCACCACACTTCTGTCTCTCCATCCCACTGACATAGGCATCAGGTCTGTAAACCTCCCCCTACCCTTCACCCCTTCCCCCCAGCCTGCAGGAGCCTCTAGCAGTGGGCCCCTCTCCCCACCCCAGACAGACCCCAGGAGACAAGGTTCCGGGCTCTGTCATTCTCTTTTTAAAAATTGCTGTGAAAAACAAATGGCTCTCATCCCTCCAACTGCAACACTTTGTTGTGTTATTTTTCATGGTAGAATAGGAGTGGACACAGGCGAGGAGGTAGCAAAGAGGAGTGGAAAGAAACTGTTTAGGGCAAAGTGGTTTTCAAATCTCAGCTCCAGGTTTCAGAGAGAGACTGGATTAAAGGATCAAATCAAATGAATTTTGCCATCAGAGTAAGAGATCTGTCTCCCCAAAAATGCTTTACTTTGACAGTTAGCTTAGAGATTTGACAGAATTCATTTTTCCAGCAGA
Organism: Uropsilus gracilis; assembly: GCA_004024945.1. Lineage (NCBI taxonomy): Eukaryota > Metazoa > Chordata > Mammalia > Eulipotyphla > Talpidae > Uropsilus > Uropsilus gracilis. The sequence continues at coordinate 23,993 of PVHY01007841.1, read as the reverse complement.
CAAGAGAGATCAAGGTGTTAAACAAAGCACATTCTGCCACAAGGACTCTGTTAACTGCTTAACGTAATAGAGGTTTGTCTTTGGCAAAACTGGAAAGTTGGTCTCCCCGCCCCCCTCCCCATGCCAGCCCCCAGCAAAATGCCTGTGGCAGGGCAGGAAGTGGGTAAGCAGGCAAGGGTGGAGGTGGCCAGAACCCCTGCCTAGAACGCCCCACATTTGTGTTCGTGAGAAATTGGTGATGAACTTGATGTTCAGGGGTAGCCACTCCTCTATCATGGGGTCAATTCCTCTAAAAACTGCCCTCTCTCAGGCAGACATGTTTGTTGTGTCCCCACAGCTGCCCACATTCTCTTAGCCAATCAGGGGCTGGCATTACCCATTCTCAACCTCAGACTCCTGCTCTGTGAAAACAACAGACAAGATGAGCCTCTCCACATGCAGAGTCAGTCACCCCCAGATGATGGCAAAGATAAATAATGTGTGATAAATTGTGTTGAGCCTCATAAAGAAACTGCTGTGAGGGGGGAGGGGCAGTGCAGTGCAGGGGTCACAGGTTCAGACTCTGTAGGTGAGAGACCTGGGATTCAGTCCCAAGTCTGTGTGTCAGCAGCTGTGTGCCCTCAGGTAAGTAGCTAAACTTCTCTGAGCCTTGGTTTCCTCATCAGTAAAATGAGGGAAACCTGTGTGGTGATTGCTGGTTCCCTCACCTCACCCTCTTCAACTCTCCTCCTCTTTTAGCTCTCCCTCCTCTTCCCCCTCCTCTTCTGTCCCCAGATGGAATGAAGAGTGGGGTGGGGAGACCCACAGACATGAAACCCAGGTCACTGCCTGGTTCAGCGTGTGATGTTCACTCTCTGTCAAGGCTGCCTGGTCTCTGGGGACCACTCTAGCGAGAGGGAGCCCACTACCCCCTGGACTGGGGGGCCAGAGCCCAGGACTGAGAAGAAAGTGTAAGGAGCCCTGAGCTCTGCAGCCTCAGGCACCATCCCTGGGGGTACAGCCCAGAAGACCCCTGAGAGGTGCCCCAGCTCTATGGGAAGCAGTTTCTCCTGCGCCTCCAGCAGCCAAAGGAAAAATGAAGAAAAATAATAGAGAAAAAGGAAATCTGAAATCTGGGAAAAGACAGCTTCCATTTGTCAACGTCTCTCTAAACCATCTGGAGAAATCACACTGTACACACGGCAGCTCTTAAATCATGGGTTCGGGATGGAGCCATGAACAGGGAGCAGGGTGGAGGCTGAGCAGGAGGCTCTGATCCAGCTGCCACGTCCGGGCACGGTGGGCACCACTACACAAAGGGAAGGTGTAGGGTAAATGAATTATCAGGGGTTCTGCCCTTCCGCCATTAGCCTCTATGAACAGCACCTGTGGTGTTGCCCCGCCCCACGATCATGCATAACCCACCCACTCACTGGGTGTGCGTATGCCTGAGTGGACCCTAGAAGGCGAGGCTAAAAGGGTAGCATCACCCTGGGGAAAGGAAAGACTCCAGGGAGAATGCCAGGAGCACAAGAGAGCCCAGAGGAAAAGAGTGAAGATTCCTGGGGGTTGGGGAGCTTGTCTGCCTCCCAGTCCCCCCTGCCTCTGCTACCTAGCCTGCCTGCTTGCCATGCAACTGGCCCAGCCTCCCTGCCTGGTGTGCCTGGTTCCCTGAGAGCATTAAAGGCATAAAATCCACCAAGGGCACCGACAGTCTTTGGTTGCTAAGACCCATGAACCTACCCAAATGGAATGGCTGCACTACAGAAGGCCCAACTCCGGGAGGCCCCGCAGCACTGTCTGAGCTAGCTGTATGGCCTTGGGGAACCCCACTCTCTCTCTGGGTCTCCTTCCTCCTTGTTCACAGGAGTGAATCCAAGAGGGTTTTAAGCCATCCAGCTCTGAGACGAAGTGCAAGAGCTGAACCAGCTGAGGGCTGGGATGGGCCAGATCAAGAATAAGACAGGGAGGAGGTGAGGAGGGGAAAGACCAAAAAAAGTCTTTTCTTTTGTAGCCTCAGTGACCGTGACCTTCTCTCCACCTGGATCAACAGTCTTCACTGCACTAGAACCTTCACCCTCCTCCAGGAAGCCAGGGGTCATCTTCACCCCCTTCCACTCCTTCCCTGCACCCTGGCATCTAATGCTCCAGTGTCAGGAACAACAGGAAGGACACTTGGTCTCCCTAGAAGAATAACATTCCCCTTCTCAAGACTGTAGAAGGATCTGCACTACCCTTCATGCTTCTGCTTACTGTCCCCTCGCCTGGACTGTCCTTCCCCCCAGTCCCGACTTCCAAAGCTTAAGTCCAGCTCCACGCTCAGTTCAAGGGTCACATCCTTCAAGAGACCTTTTCTGATATACCTTGGCACCAGTTTTGCTTGTTCCCCCTCCATTCCCAGAAAACATTATCTCTTTCACAGAGCTTGTAGACAATGAGATACTAGGAGGCTTTAGTCTTCTATTCCTGATGCCTGGCACATAGTAGGCCTGCAGAGTGGATTAGAAGGAGAAACAAATGAGTGTGTGGATGAATGAGGTGGGTGGATAAATATTACTGACCTCCGTTTACCCAGGGCCCACTGTGCACCAGGCCCCACTCTGATATTTACCAGCATCGTTTCATCTATAGGGCTTTGTGCTATGTTCTGGTAAATAAGCCCATATTACAGATGGGGAAACTGAGGGTGGAATGGATTGGGTCACTTCCAGGACATGCAGTGAGTAAGCTGAGGCAGTAGACCCTTCTTTCTTTCATGTCCCTCTGAGGCCTCTTCCTCTCCTGCTGGGCTGCTCCCCACCTCACAGTCCCCCTGAGGGCATCCTAGCAGACCCTGCCACTCACTGGGGACCTGATAGTGACTTTGGCTGAAAGTCACATCCACAAACATCCAGCCTCCATTCATGAGCAAGAAAAGGACCTATCTTTCCTCAGTGCACCTCCAGGGGCATAGGTATCTCCCCAGGAATCTCCACCTAAGTGAAAGAGAGTCAAGAGCCAGGTCCTACCCACTACACCCTCCATGCTCTCAACTGGCATAGACCAACTCCTCTGTACACCGGCCCAAACACAGGTTGGACACTAGAGTCCCTGCCTGCAGTCCCGGAAGATCACCTACCCATCAGGCCACTCTGGTTGTCAAATCAGGATCACTGTGGCTCCAACGAGCAGGAGTCATGGGTCATTCAGGTTCCAGACACCTGGATGGGGAGGGAGATCTCAGTGAGATCTCAGTGGGGAAAGCAAATAACAAATAGGATGTGCCAGGGAGATTAATCCACTGCTCAGACATGAAGAAATATGTTCAATTATTTTTTATTGCTTTTCACTTGAATGTACATGTCATACTTAGCTGCCTGCGAGCTTCTGATTACCCAGAGAGAAAGCACAATGAAAGACAAGAGAATAAAAACACAGACAAAAACTGCTCCTGAAATTGGAATCATTAAGAGAGAAATAAAAGCCGGACTTAAGACAAAAGCAGCCACTTGGCACGGAGACCTCACAGCATTACCCAGGTGCCCAAAGCCACAAAGCACCAGCTGCCTGCCAGCCCAGCTGACATCACTGGCATGAAGAAAGTCCCAGGTCAAGGTCAGGTGGCTCTACTGCCCCCCAAGAGCTGCTCCCTAGTGCTGCGTGACCAATGGCCCTTCACTGCCCCTCTGAGCCACTTTTTCCAAGCATGAATGAGAAGTGGCCTGGACCAATGGGTAGAGAGAGGATAGAGCAAGAAAAGGTCATACTGGAGCCTCCCAGGCTCAGGGAACCCCATAGACATTATTATAGGCTGCATTGTGCCCCCCCAACTTTGTACGTGGAAGCTCAAACCCCACAATGTGATTATATTTAAAGATGGGCCTTTAAGGAGGTAATTAAGGTTAAATGAGGTGATGAAGGTGGAACCTAGTCCAACAGAACTGTCCTTATAGGAAGAGAGAAAGGCCAGGGTATGTGCACAGAGGAAAAGCCAGAGAGGATGCAGAGAAGGCATTCAGCTGGCACCCAAGGGAGACACCAACCCTACCATCCATCAGCCCTGGACCTCAGACATTCAGCCTCCAGAGCTAGGAAAAAATGAATTTCTTTTCAAGCCATTGGATCTATGATTTTCTGTTCTGGCAGGCTAAGGAGACCCTCCACAGAGCAAATCAGTACCTGGCCACAGAGTGGCACACTGGGGGCATGCAAGCAAAGGTGGACAATCATAGCTTCTCCTTTCTGGGGCTTTCTTTCTCCCATCAGAAATAGAGCCAGCAAGGTTCCTTCATCTCTCACTGCAGTGTGACTAGCTGAGGAAGGGGAATGGATGCCTGGTCCCCCAAGGAAGCCTCTCCCATTTCCCAAGAAATGGGAAACTAACCGAATGGGCACTAAGATCCCCAGGCAGTGAAGGCATAGGACCTTGGTGGAAGGGGACCCCTGGCATTCTGGTGGCTGATTCTGCCCACCCTCAAGGCCAGAACCATGGAATACAAGGAGCTCCAGGGTGGGAGTGGGGGGACACTTAGACTTGTGTTCAGTGGCAGGGCTCAGCTAAATACACTTTTTAATCCTGGCAAGAGTGGCTTCCCAGCCTCCCAGAGCAACAGAGAGGCTCTCAGCACAATCTGGAGACAAGAGTAAGTTGGACAGAGTCCGGAGCTACAAGGGCTGGCAGCTGCAGAGGCCCTGCCACAGTAGGGCAGACTGCCACTGGGTGCCAGGCTCTGTTCTAGGCACTGGGAACACAGCATGAACCAAGACACAGAGAGTCCAGCCTTCATGGCAAACTGCAGTCAACAATTATCGAGCATACACTGTCTCCCAAGTACCATGACAGGCTCATGGCATAACTCATCCACAAGGTGAATCTTACTACCTTCCTGTTATATAGATGAGGACCCTGAGGTTCAGAGAGGCTAAGTAGCAGGTCCCATATCACACCCAATGAGTGAGTGCTGGGGTCATTCAGATCCAGGCTGACCTGATCAAATCCCATAAACACACTATATTAGTCCTAACAGAAGCATCATTACTATCTCATTATCACTATGAAGACAGACATCCCCATTCTCCCAAATCTGCCAACTCACGATGGTAATTGCTGATAGTGACCGAGCAGGGTCAACCTGGAACCCTCTGCTCCACTCAGACTTGTGCGTCAGCTTCCCGTTACGGGGCTTAGTGGTGGGGCTTTCATCATTCGTGTAGCATAAGAGAGGGAACTGACCCCAGAGATGCTAAAGGGTTTGCACATCCCAACAGCTAGCAAATGGCTGAGCAAGGATTTACATCTAAAACCCTTAATTGAGGTCGAGAGAGGTTAAATGACTAATGTAATTAAACCCACCCCACTGACACTTGTAAAATCAGACACCTTTAGGTGGCCAATTAGACACATTCTATTGTAGACATGTACAACCTCTGTTTCTTATTGCCAAGCAACATGCCCTTTGACACCACTGCTCTCAGTTCCTCCCTGAGCCACAGGAGTTAGTACCTGCTGATATGTTCTCAGAAATGAAGTGAGCATGCCTGTTGCTAATTACACTGATGAGTTATTTGAAATGACTAAAGTGTAATGTTTTGTCCCTGTAAGTCATGTCATTCCTACGGTAGGGACAGGAGACTAGAATCAGAAAAAGGAACCCAATCATGACAAGTGTTCAGTCCAGGAAGTCTATTTGCGCTTGTGAGTCTGATGCTGTACTGACCTGCCAGAAAGCTCTCAGAGAATGCCTGTTGTGAAACCCCAGAAGAGAGCTTTCCATCGAGAAACATCCAACAAGCCAGGGTAGTCCCTTTCACCCCCAGGACAGCTGCAGAGGGGCCAGTGAGAGCCAAGGGAGCACCAGACAAATCAAGCAGGTCAAAATATCACCTTGAAGGTTCTAACAATTAAAATATCCACAATAGTAAGTCGAGAACCCTTGTGCTAAACCCAAAGAGGGTGGTTGCTGCTAGAATGAAAGATTTAAATAGGGCTTAGTCTCCCTGAATGTATTAGACAACATGTTAAGATGCAATAAAAATTATTCATACCAAGAACCAAGATAATAGTAACTTAATGTCAAACACCAAGATGAGTCAGGAGTCAGATGTTGGGATTATTCGACAAGGATCAAAGCAATCTCTATAAAATGTTTCAGCAATCAATTATAAATTCTCTTGAAACAAACTGAAGAACAGAAAATCTCAGAGTGAAATACTTATTAAAAAAGAAATAAAATGATACTTTAGACCTGAGAAATAAAATAACAAAATTTTTAATGTGTGGGATGGTTAATAATAAAATGGAGGTGATAGAATAGAATCAGTGAGCTTGAGGATGGTGTAACACAATTCATTCTATCTAAACAACAGAGAAAGAACAGAATTAAAAACTCAGAACTTCAAGCACCTTGGGACAACATGAAAGGATTCAACATCTGTAGCATCAGCCTGCCTGATGGATAGGAAAGAGTGGGCTGAAAGAATAACAAGAAATAGTGACTGGTAAGAGTTTAAATTTGGTGAAAGATACAAACCTACAGATCCAAGAATCTGAATGGACTCCAAACAAGACAAAAATTAAAGATATATAAGTAAACTTTTAAAAATTAAAAACAAAGCAAATAAACTGAAAAGCAGTCAGAGGAATGACACAATTACCTATTAGGGAACATGAATCCAAATATCGGCAGATTTCTCCACTGATACCACAGAGAACAAAAGAAGCTACCTAATGTTTTTTGATTACATAAAGGTCAACCACAGATTCCATACACCGCAAGACTATCTTTCAAGAAAAACAGGAAAATAAAAGCATTCTCAAACAAACAAACAAAAAAAAACTAAAAGAATTTATCCATTGCAAATACTGGCTAAAGAAAATTCACCAAAGAGAAAGAAAATGAACAAAAAAAGAATCTGGCTCATTGGAAACAGAGTAGCAATGGAGAGTGCAGAAATATGAATCTAAATAAAGATTATTCTTTTCCTCATTGGGTTTGTAACTCATATTTTCAGTTGAAACAAAAATTGTCAAACCATCTAATACTCAAGACAATGATATTTAAAAGTGGGGAAGGTAAAGAAACATAAAAGGAAGCAAGACTTTTAAAGTGGTAAAACTACTAAACTGTTATATGTCATGTATGATACTGTGTCTTATTATACAAGCAGAAATAATGAAAACTAGACTAGAGAGACACTCAAAACCTCAATAAATGAATCAAATCAAAGTGGAGTCTAAAGAAGTTCAAGGAACCCACAGGTAACCAAGAAAAGAGAAATAAGAACCCAGAAGAAACAAACAGAAAAAAATAAATAAAATGACAAACATAAGCACAAATCCATAAATTATAATTGTTAATATGAATTCAGATTTAAATGTAGGTACACCAATCAAAGGACGGGGTTTTTGTGAATTTTACCTTTGGACCTCACCAGTTTCTCAATAGGATAAAGGAGAAAAATCTCCTCCAACTTGCAAAAGGGAAGGAAAAAAAAATCATCACTATGAAGTGCATACAGAGCAATCTGTTTTCCTTAGCAAGGTCTGCTTCAAAGGACCCATCTGATTAGAGCCTTACTACTTGGGGGAGGGAATTACCCACCCAGGTCCACTGAGAGACCAAAGGCTGGGAATGCTCTCCCTCCACCGCACCTTCCCACCACTTTTAGTGGCTCCTATCTGTGATCAAGGATTCCTAGGGAAAGGACTGCAAACGCCAGATCCTAGTTAAGGAATCTCTAGGCAAACCTAAGATAACAGGGATGAAAAATGAGGAGGATACTGGAGGGAATTTTAGCATCTGAGACCACAACTACTACAAAACTAACCAGAGTCTAGCCAGATAACATAAAACCTCTCTCAGACATTTAGTGACATTTAGTGAGTTTTGATCCCACACATCATGTCCGGCTACCAACCATAAGGTACATTGCATACAAAAGGCAAAAACATAGTCTAAAGAGAGAAAGCAAGTGTCTCCCGAAAGCAGGTACACAGGTGTCCCCAGGGAGGCACAGATGCAGTTTCTACGAAAAAACAAGTCAGAAGTTAAAATGCTCTTACCGTGAGCTGGGGCGCACGGAAAGGGATTCTCATTTAGAAGGGCATTGAGAAATATCTCAACATGGAAATCAATGGATGCTCGTGGAAAGAATCACCAGCGGAATAACGAGGAAGGACAAGTCAATAGAACTGAGTAAATGCGGAGAGAAGCCACAACTCACCCCCTGGTTATAGGGTTGGAGACACCAAATTGTTAAAGATGTTAAAATATGAAGAGACATTCAACTTCCTAACAAAAAAGGCAGAAACCAGTTAGTGTCGCACGAAAGACACAGGGAAGATCAGAGCCTGTGGCCTTCTAAGTGCCACCTGCATCCCAAAGAAGTGAGCCTTGGACCCTCTGCAAGATCCACTTTCCTGTGCTCTCTGAGCACCATCTCCCCAGTACCTTTCCACCTCCTTCAGGAAGTCCCCCCTAATTACTCCAAGTCCCAGTCACTCTGATGCTGACTCAGTCCATCTTCCCTCTAAACTGCCTGTGGTCACAGCAGAGTATGAGATTAACAGCGTCCAGCATGCATTTGTAGTTGTCAGGTTCAAATTCTCTCTCCCATAAAAAGGAACCACATCATGTGAGGCTCAGTTTCCTCACCTGTAAACCAGGGCTAACTGCTGTGTCTCCCTTATAGGACCATGATCAGCATCTGACAGTTTTATCTGAGGTTTCTATCATGCTCTCCATGATAAAGGGGTGGGAGTAGAACCGACCCGAGGAGCCACAGTCAGCCAGTGAGGACACATGGTCCACAGCCCAGGTTTGCTGCTCCCAAACCCACAGTCAAGCTGGTGCCCTCCTCCCTTCCTGGCCAGAGCCTGCAGGGCATCAATGGGTCCCAAATGAGGGGAGGGGCTGCAGGGATGGGGCCCAGCTGGGGCCAGCAAGGAGGGCCAGACAGGGAGACTCTGAAGATGGCTCTGTGGTTACCGGGAACTCTGTAGACACCAGCTCTTTGCAGGGCCAGAGCCTCCTCCCCTCTGAGCAGCTGGAGGGGAGATGGAGGCTGTCTGACCCTGGCCATATTTACTTGGGGCAGAAGCCAGCCTCCTCCATCCTCTCCCCGTGGCAGCTGCAGAGCAGCGCATGTGCATCAGAACTAGAAGTTACCTCAAGAACCCCAGGGGGAGCCCCACAAAGGACTTTTCTTAACCTCATTATTTTTCCCTCTCGGGGTCCCAGGTCACATCAATAACCTCCTGCCCACTGACTGGTGCAGTTCAGAGGCAAGGCTGCGGGCCTGAGTTAGGAGCTAGGAATCCACCCCCTCCCCCTGGAAATCAATCTGACGCCCGCTTGCTAAATCCACCTCAATCCTGCGGTTCATGAATCAGAGGCCTCTTCTGCCTTGGGCTGGCCTGACCGAGCTCTGGCTCCCAGACCCGGGTGCTGGCCAGAGCGAGAGGAGCAGCAGGACTCAGCAGACACAGGGCAAGAGCAGGAAAAACCCTTACCAGGCGAGCAGTTGCCAGCCCATCTGCCTGAGGGCAACACCCTCACCAGCCTCCAGCACTGCCAACCAGGTCAAGGAAAATTCCAGGTGATCCTGCTTGAGAGAATCACCAGGTCCCAGAACCTCACCTTCGAGCAGGTCTCCAGGCTGAGAAAGCAGCACCTGTCCAGGATCTGCTCCAGAGAACACCCGGATCCAAAGTCACCAGGAATTTGACTGAAGATCCTGTGCTTTGCAAAGCCAGGGTTTCCGGCTGAGGTGCCTCCAGGTGTGGGGAGCAGGGAGAGGTGGAGGCCTGGCCTGGAGCTTGTTTCCAGCTCCTCCTCGTTGCCCTCCTCCCCGCAGGGTCTGCAGCACTGCATGGTGAGGCAATGGGTGGAAGGTGAAGGCAAGGGGTTCTCCTGTGTGCAGGGACACATGCATGCTTGTCACGCCAGGAGTGAGCCAAGGAAGTACTCAATGGGGGCCATCAGGCACTTACGCAGCAGTTTGAAGATTCCAGAAGAAAAAAGCTTTGTCTCCTTGGATGAGAGCTATTATTGAGGTGTCCTCACCAATTACAACAGAGATGTTTGGGTACTGGAGGAACAGAAGTCAACAGTAGCAGGGAGCATCTATTGAAAGGTGAGCAGGGTAGTAGCAGAACCCAATGCCTTCTCCTGTTTTGGAGATGGCAGCTGATTGATGGTGGAAAGAGAGAGATGGGCAGTCTACTAGAGTATTTCCTGCTGTAAGTGAAACAAACAAAAACAGAAAACTAAATTGCCAGTCTGCTTGTCATAAACCTGTCCGGTTCCCATAGTGGAAGGTCATGGCCTCTGCCAGCACTCTCCATCAATCTCCCCCAAGCCTTCCCCAAAGATACCTGCAGCTGCTTAATACAGTGAACATGTATTAGGAAAGGGAATTTATTCGGGGGACTTACAGACATTGAATTGGTACTGATTGGGAGACTCCAAGTAACCCTGTCATCTACCAAAATAGGAGCTTAAGTAGGCAGGGAATAGATAGGGTGCAAGCCCCACTCATAGAGAACACAGCTTGTCCATCAGCCATTCTTTTGGTGTCCCTTCATCCTGATCTCACCTTTGTAAATATTGTAGTATTTAAACTCCCCAGAAGCAGCCAGAGTCATTAACCAGTAGGAAACTTCATGAAGATCTTGAGGAACTGCTAGAGGCTTAGTGAGGAGTAGCTAGAGAGTAAGAAACTGGCAAGACAAGAGGCAAAAAGCTAAAACACCTATTGGGATAGCTAAAATAAAAAAACTGACAATCCCAAATGCTGACAAGGATGCAGAGCAACAGGAACTCTCATTCATACTGCTGGGAATGCAAAATGATGCAGCCACATAGGAAGACAGTGTAGTTTTTTTAAAAGCTAAATATAGTCTTACCATGCAATCCAATAATCACCCCGCTAGCTATTTATCCAAATGATCTGAAAAATTATGTATGCACAAGAATCTGCACATGAATATTTATAGCAACTTTATTCAGAATCACCAGAAAAACTAGAAACAATCAAGGTATCCTTAAATAGATGAATGAATAAACCAACCACGGTAACCTATGTAATAGAATATTAGTTATAAAAAGAAATTAAACCACAAAAAGATAAGACATGGTGGGACCTTCAATGCATATTAAAAAGTGAAAGAAGCCAGTCTGAAATGGCAGCATGATATTTGATTCCAACTCTATGACATTCTGAGAAAGACAAAAGTATTAAGACAGTAAAAAAGATCAGCGGTTGCCACTGGTTGAATAGATGAAGGACAGGGGATTTCTGAAACTCTCATATGATATGACAGTGGTGAATTTATTTTGCAAATGCATAATGTCACATATGGCACAAAGAATGAGTCTCAATGTGAGCAAATTTTTAGGAACTCATTTAGGTGTTCAAAGGATCCCAGGAGGGAAAGCAGAATATGATGAAAGAATCTAATTGTATTACAAATGTATGAAACAGCTTCAGCAGAAAGGGCAGGGGAGTGCTGACCAGGTTGCTTAGAAGTGAGTGGAGTCTGTAAGACAAAAGATAAAAGGAACTGCACTGAGAACTGGACTCAAGCTGGGAAAGGTGTTTCCCACAGGGCAAGGATTAGCAAGTCCGATACTGCTAGGCCTGTGTACACTGGGGATGAATAATTAAATAAAGGGATGAGGGACTGTGAGAGCCAGGCTTCTCTCTGTTGGAGTGAGATTTTACATATAATCCAGGGAGGAGGCTGAGTGATCCATGAGATGACAGATTAGAATTGGAGATTCAACGAAAACTCAATTTTAGTTTAAAATAGATACTATGAGCACATTTAGAAATATTTATGCATATGTGTCCCTGTGCACACACACACATATTCTTGATCTGTTAGCTGAGAGGTTTTAAAATGAGATCTTAGTAGTAGGTACCAGATCTTGGCTTTTCATATCATTCTCCAGTAAAAGAAACCAGGACTCTATTCAAAGACTGGGACAGGAAATACACAAAATACACAAAATGATCCTGGACAGTGTTGTAGTGCCAGAAAACAAGGTTTCCCCAAACTATAGCAATGGCAACAAAAAGGTTGGGGTAGTGGAGGGGGTGGGACAAAGGAACATATGAGCCAACTAAAAGAATGCTTGGTAACCAAAGCTGGAAAATTCTGAGTGACAAAATAAATAAAGCAGTATTGGAATATAGCCCAAAGTATAAGACATGAGTCCACACTGATATAAAATAAAAGTGTAAAACAATCATTGGGGGAGCAGAGACCTCTCTCCCATGAAGAATCATCTCTGTAACCTTGTTGTCCCATTGGAGGGGAGCAGAATTTCATTTGAGTATGGAAGCACTTAGTAATATCCCTGAAAATAATACAATGTGGTATCAGGGGTGGGGATGGGTAAATTCATAGCAGAGATCTGAGACCTAAGCCAGAGGGTCAAGGTCAACATCAACAATAAAAATTATGTTGTTGGTAGGTTCCCTGATGAGGGGTGATGAAAACAGAGCTTCACCTCTGTGGTCTCCTTTCCAAAAAATCATAACCCTGGTCTAACATGAGGGAAATATAGGGAAAGTTCCAACAGAGACGCATCCAACTATAGACCTGACCAGTACTCCTCAAAACTGTCAAGATTATCAAAAACTATGTGAGAAACTCAACCAAGAGCAGCCTCAGAAGACACAATGACAAATAAAATGTGGCATTCATCCCACATGAGATTCCAGAAAAGGACGCTAGGTAAAAAGCTAAGATATGGACCTTAGTTGATAAAAATGTGCCAGTATTGGTTTATTATTTGTAATACCTGTGCCCTAAGAATATAAGATGTCAATAATAGAGAAAATTGGGGTGAATTAGGTGAATCTCTACACACCTTCTTAACTAATTTTTAGTAAATCTGTAACTGTTCTAAACAATGAATGTATATATTTTTTAATTTAAGTAAATAAAACTAAAGAAAATGTGAATAGTCTCAACACTTCTGTAACCACTGGCTATTACATTTGTTTCATGGCTTCCAGTACACCTTCTTTTTGGCATTTTGGACATAGTTATTATTAATCTGTGTATAGAATTATGTACCCTGGAGCTGTTCTTGGTTTTAACTTTTAACTCAGCATCACGGTATTAAGCAATGACTGCTCTGCTCTAAGTGTTTTATCACGGTTGATATTGGAGTGGAGTATTCGACCAAGTTGGTGATCTTGACTTTAGTTAACTGAGTCCCTCCTTGGAATAGATTGGGTTGTTCTCTAGTGCTTGCTATTATAAATCACCCTCAAAGGTAAAGTTTCGGGAGGATATTTAGGGGTCCCTAGACCCTGGTATTTTACTCAAAGTGACACAACATGGTAATTCATTGACTGGGAAGGCTCTCCTGGGTGCACACAGAAATGGTGTTGGTCCCTGACTGCCTTCAAATAAGTTCTATCTGGGCCCCCTACTCTGCATCAGACAGTGACTGCGTCCTTGCACTCACCTGCAATTGTCACATCATCTTGTGAAAATAAGGCTCATTCACTCATCAACATTAAAAGGCTGTCAGGTTCCTTCTCCCCATATCAGTTCTTACCACAGTTCAAGGGTCCAGCAGGGAAAGGGTAGGGAAATGAGGTGCATGATCTTCTCATTCTTGTCCTTCCCCTCCAAGACCCTGGCAGAGGAGAGAATCATTACAGAAAAACAGTTTTACTTGGCTGGCGGTGTCTATGGACCCCCTTCCCTTCACCACCCACCCTGCCCTGCTTATGAGGCCAGTCAGGGCAGGCACAAGCGGACATGACCATTGGAACTGCTTGGTTCCTTGACGAAGGACATGCTTCCTTTGGCTGACCTTTCGTGCCCCACCCCAACCCCGAAGGTCTTCCTTATTCAGTTCACCCCACTTCTGGGACACCCTCCTCCCGACAAGGGATACAAATAAGACTCCCCAAAATTCTGTAGCCTCCATGTATGGAATATCTTAGTTCCCTCAGACTGCTAGGCCAAAACACCACAAGTACTCTGCTTACAGTGGGAAGTCCAAGATCAAGCTGCCAGCGGATGTGACGTCTGGTGAGGGAGAGTCCACTTCCGGGGTCAGAGGCAGCTATGTTCCCGCCATGCCCCACGTGGCGAACGGGATAATGCGTTCTCTGTGTTCTGTGTTACAAGGAAACTCGTGCAGGGGGCCCTCCTGACCTTAGTCACCCTAGTCAGCTCCCAAAGACCCCACTCCTACCATCGCCTTAGAGATAGGTTAACAAAGGAAAGGGAGGGACTTACAAATACTCAGTCCAGAGCAACACAGTCCACAGAAAAATTTCTCCCTTCAGCTCACCACCTGGGAGCACGAGCTTCCTGCCCTGCCCTCTCAGCCACCCCCTGCCCTGGTGGACAACCTCCAGCCAACCCCTGATGCTCTGAACACTCTGGCTGTGTTCTCCAGTGTAACTATCTCCCAACACCAATGCAAGAAACCAAGGCACGGGGAGAGCAGGGCTACATTCAACAGAGGGGACCCACAGGGCCAAATATTTGCCCCCCAGAATTAAATTTAAATTTGAAAAAAAAGAAAATTGACAAAATTGAAGAAGTGTAGAAGTACCAATAAGTTGTACCAGCCGTGGAGAAGGAAAAATCACTACAGAAATGATAGAGACCTAAAATACCAGAAAATTGTACAAACATCTTTATGCCAATATATTTGAATATGGTGAATATACTCAATTTCAAATAATATGGCTACCAAAACTAACCCAGCAAGGAATTCTAAAATTTTTCATAATTTGATAACCATCAAAGAAATGAAATTGATAGTATTCCATGCCATCCACAAAATTAGACTTTTTATCCACACAGTTTTATAAGTGAGTCCTCTCCAACATTTGACAGATTATTTCCTTCTTATGCTAATACCACCACTTCCGAGACAACAGACCCTTGAATCCAAAGTCATACTCAAAATGGAAAATTACAGAGCACAGTCACAGAAAAATATACATGCGAAAAGCCTTTTAAATTCAAGCAAAAAAATTCCAGCAATGAATATATTAGACAACATATTATGACCAAATTTGTTTTTTCTTTGGAATATATTAGTTTAGTATCAGTGTATGAGTTAATGTAATTCATCACATTAGGAGATCTTTCAAAAACCTGTGATCTTCTGAATAGAAGCAGAAGAGGCACTTGACAAAAGTTGGCATCCGTGCAAGATAAAACTTCCCAGCAAACTAGGAATCAAAGGAACAAAAGAGATTCTAGAGAGGAAAAAGAAAAATAAAGCATCTACAGCAAATATCCTATTTTATGGTAAAACGTTGAAAGCTTTCTTAATGATCAGGAACAGGACAGCAGTGGCTGTGAACGTCACTGCAACACAGGAGGTCCTTTTTTCAACACTCAAACAAGAAAAAGAAATGCTCCATGGATTGAAAAGGAAGAGGGAAGGCTGCCATTATCTATATCCAACGCGATTGCCTCTTTGGAAAACCCGTAAAAGTTCACAGATAATAAGAGAGTTTAACATGGTTGCTGGATTCAAAACCTAAATGAAGAAAAGGTGCCATTTGCAATAGAAAAAAAGATTCACAACATTTCTAAGATAAATTTTTAAAAAGTTGTGAAATTCTTTGTGTAAAAAAATTGATATTACTACCAGCCTGGTATAAACTTGGCATGTTGTAGCATTGCAGGAAATGTGAGTTTCATTTCCCCTCCACCCTGAATGGGAGATGTTTGCCTCTTCATCCTAAAGAAACACTATCAGACTTGTCAGAACAATTTGTGCACATTGAGTCTTACTGACTCGACTCGGTGTTACTTTCAAGATTAATATTTGCATAATGCATTTGCAAACACTGTCATGCTCATTACCTTTCCCCCAAGAGGAGGGGTTGAGAGGTGCTCCTCTGCGCTGCAAGAAAGTGACCTGCAGGATACAGCAAGCTCCACGCCAAGTTTGAACCCAAGTTTAAATGTTTCACAGACACCACTGTGCCCAACACCCAGCTCACTCATGGAGTAACTATAGGGGTGTTTTTTGAATTTATGTCAGAAAAAAGGGGAACAGCATGTGCACGGTGGACACAAAGCCCATCTCCACAGCACCTCAGTCATGGATCATGCATCGCTGAACGGGGCCATGTGAGGTATGATGCTCACAGAGGAGAAAAGCAAGGAGGCTTCCTGGAGGAAGGGGCATTTGAGTCAAGCTTAAGAGAAGAGTCATCCAGGGGAAGAGATCAGGAATGGAGTCAAGGTAGAAAAGAGGGAGGAAGGTGTCCAACTGAGGAAACAGCATGAACTAAGCCCTGAAGGGAAGAGGATGATCACATGGAGCTCGCAAGTTGGTCCAACCCCAATATAAGGTGTGCAGGCACGAAGAGTGAGAAAGGGGTTGTCAGAAGCCAGTCCTTCTGGGACCCAACATGCAGACTGAGGAGCATGACCTTGACAGTAAGAACAGGAGGCTGCTGACATGTGAGCATGCCACAGCCAGGCCTGTACCTCCGAAGACAGTGAGTGGCCAGGGAGTGAGCCATGGAGGAGACACTGAAGTTAGAACACTCAGGTGATCTGTGAAGACCTATGGATGAACTATGGAATCTGCTTTCTGCCATCTGGAGCCCTCACAATCTCAGGAGCCCACCTACCATACTGGCCGGAACTTGAGGCCACAGAGACAGAGTCTAGGCTAGTATCTGAGTCCTAAGTGGAAATTGGTTGATCAGAAGGCTGGAGAAGAGACTGGAGAGCCCCTGAGACAGAAGGAAGACCAGTCAGAACAAGGGTCTCCATGCTCTGTCCATCTTCCATCTTTGCTCACCTCTGCTTCTTTCTGCAAAGTAGCCTCAGTTTCCCCTACTGTACCTGGACGTGCCCCATGAGAACAGGAAGCTGTTCCAATCCCATGATCTTAAAGGCAATACGGAGCTCCTTTCTAGAGCAACAGCACAGTTGCAGGGAGGGGATCAAACAGGTTGGTGGCATCTTTTGTCAATGGCTGCTAGGCCAGGAGATCTACCTCTTTTATAAAAAGAAACCTGTGCCATAGGAGCGAGCAGTGTGCCCAGGCACCTCAGAACATGGACTAGGAAAGGGCCTCAGAACATGGACTAGGTGGGATAGACAGGTTCATCTCGTTCATCTCATGCTGTCTGCAGCTAGCAGTCAGCTGGGACATACACCAGGTTGGAGATCTCAGTCTTTTGGGAGGTCCCAGCCTTCAGCCCACAAGACATGGGCTGGCAAACCCTGTAACTAACCAGTGATTCCACTCTGGTATCAGCTCTAGCGATGCACTCCTAGCGATGCACTCCTAGGCACACACAGCAAGGCATGCACAAAGAGGCTTATTGCAGTGCAGGGATGCTTGCATAGAGAACAAATTGGAAACAACCTAAATACCCATTAGTAGGGAAATGGGGAGTGATGAAAGAAAGGAAAAACACAAGGGAGACAGGGAGATAGGAAGAAAGGGGGAGGTGGAGGAGGGAAAGAAAGAGAAATACTAAACACTAGAGATAAATTCCTTCATTAAAGCCAATGTATCCCTGTTTAGAATAGGCCCCTCTATATGCACTGACACAGACAGATATCCATGACATTGGTAAGTGATTAAAAGTCTACAGCCCAAGTGCACACAATGTAACACGTTTTATTGGTTCAAAATAGGCATGAGCGTGTATTTGACTGGGTGTGTGTGTAGGCGTACACAGGTCTGCAATGCTTGCACACCGCGCTGATTTCACTGCACGCCTTGGTGAAATCTGGAGGGGGAGAACGTTTGAGCATTTGGAAAATTAGAAGTAATTTTAAAATGAGTGAGGGGAAAATAAAACGGCAGGCAATGCTTTTTGTATATAAGAGCAAACAACAAAAAGCCACCGAGAAACAATACATCTAGAGGGAATGATGAGAATAAATGATGATGCCAATTACAGGCCCAGACCATTGGAATTGGAGCAGATTTACATGGGGAGAGTGTCTCAAATGAAAAGAAATTACAAATTAGTGTGACCCAACTTCTTCTTTTGTGAAAGAAAGACTATGTGGGATTTAGAATAGGCATGGGGAAAAAGAAGGCGCTGAGAAAGGAGCAGCTCTTTGGCTCCATGCAAACCAGGCTTCTGTCTCTGCAGTGACAGTGCAATATTGTGAGATCTGCTCCACAGCCTGAGCCTCAGCTTACCCTTCCTTCAAATGAGCATGATATCCCCCTCATGGGCTTGGCATCAGGAGTGAGTGGGTTAAGGTGGCCGAAAGATGTCCCATGGGAGGGATGTGAAGGGGGCTGGGGGTGGAGGGAGGAAAAAAAAAACTAATAAAGATTAAAAGGGAGAAAAATAACTTGGCCCAACTGGTGCCTACATGTCTGTCCCCCTGACTCCTTGCCCTGACAGTGTCCTGGAGGGAGATGCTGGACCTGCTTGGGGGCCAAGAATGCAGATGGTGCCACCCCAGGGGTCATGGGACAGCTGGGGATTGAGCCAGACCCTCTGAGTGCAGTGAGATGGGCAAAGGCTGGGCGCCTCCCCCCTGGGGACATGGGAGCAGGAGAGCTGGTAATGGATGACAAGTGTTCCCCTGTCATTTGCCTGCACCCTGTGATTCAATATAGCTTTGACATTTCTCCAGCTGCATGGCAGCCGGGGCTTCAGCCTCATGAAGTGAGGCAGATAAAAGTCAGCACAAAGGGCCCCTGCACCTTAGCTCACTGTCTCGCCCCCACAGCTCTGCCAGAGACAAGCTGGGCATGGAGCCGGAAGTCAGTGAGGAAACAGACCAGGACTGAAGGGAAAGACTGAGCAATGTGAAATGGCTCCTTCTCTGAGAGCCACGCAGCTCTGCTGCTGCCCCTTTGGCAGAAAGGGTTTTGGGGAGTCCATGGTTGGGCTCCTCAAAAAGCAAGCCTGGGCAAGGCCGGCACACAGTAGGGCAGACAGCCTGCATTTTTGAGTAGGGACCTGGCGTCTGCTGCGTGGCTCCCGAATCCCCATGTAGCTCTTACCAACCGGGCTGGGGCTTTCCCCTGAGGGCCTCCCAACCTGCCCCCCACTCCTGCCCTGTGAGTCCTGGCAGCCCCCTCGGCCCCCAGGAAGCGCGTTGCTGGAGAGCCAAGTGAGGAAGCAGGTGTCAGCGCCAGCACAGGCCGGGTCCTCAGCGCGCCATGAATATTCATCCGTTATTAATGAGGTGATGGTATTTATAACAACTGCCTGAGCGAATGCAAACCCAGGGCTCCTCCTTCCTCTGCTTTGAGACCCTGCTCCTCACCAGCGCCCAGTCCTCCTTCCTCCCCTCCTGGACGCTCTCCCTCACACCCAGGTTGAGCCCCCTCCTGGCTTCGCAGCTCCCCAGGAAGTAAAGGGGACAGACAGGCATCCTCCCTGACCGAGGTCCCCCACCGCAGGGAAGATCACCGCTCACAGGCACAGACAGACGCCTTAGGCCACGACAGGCTGGGACAGGAGCTCAGGGAAACCAGGGTGCCGTGAAAGCTTACAAGGCTCTGTCTGGGAAGCTCTGCCGGCTTCATGTAAGGACACAGCGCAAGGTGGGCAGTTGCTGACTCCCTGGAACCTCTGAGCTGCGGCTCCATGTCCCGAAGGCCCAGCCCCGAAGGCCCAGCCCCGGCTCGGCATGCCCCCGCCACCTGTGTCCTGCAGAGGGAGGGTAGGGTGTCTGTGGCGCCTTCCTGCAGCCCATGGCCTCTTCCCCAGGGCCACTTCCTCTTCCCTCTTCCCACCTGTCCATGGCATGAGTTCCTGGTTCATCATTGAAGCCTTGACTCCCCTCCCCCTGCCATCTCCCCATCGACCACAACAGCCGCTTCCCTCCCAGGCCCATTTGATCCCTTCCAAGCCCCTCTAGGCCAGTGACAAAGCTAGTGACAAAGCCTCTGCTCTCAGAGAGATGAGCCAGAGCTGGGGTGCACAGACCAGGCCTTGATTCTGACTGCTGCTCTCAGCCTCTCTGAGCTCCCCACTCCTACCTGCAGTGTGGGGGGTGGGTGGGGCCCAGGTGGTGGGGAAAGTGCCTGGCACAGTGGCACCTCACTAATGCCAGCCGCCTGGGTAGAAGGCTGTAGTCAATAAGAAATTAGTGGGGTGACTGCACCCCCCTGCCCAGATCTGTACCTGGCAAAACAGGGTGAACTTACCTCAACTTTATTTTGCTTGAACTAATCAGCTTCCGGCCACAGCCAGACAGTATGGAGACTGCATGTCCAGCCTGCAGGCTTTATTGGCCTCGCCTTGCTCCCCACTGGCCTTCTCAGCTCCCCTGAGGCCTGGCGATGCACCCCAGGCCTGCCCTCCACTGGGGTGAGTCCCTCCTTTCTGGCTCCCTCCTCCCCTTCCCTCCATGCAGCCTCTCTTTTTTGTCTTTATCTCTCCTGCTGCTTTGTCATCCCGAGGACAGGGGCGGGCCACCTCGAGGGTGTTGCCCCCATTAATCAGGCCCTTATCGCCCTGCTCGAGAAGAGGAGCCCAGGCAGGCTCTGTATGATGAAGACGTCCCTGTTCTCTGGAAACAGGAGTGACTCTGGGGTGTGGCTTCCTGTTTAAGGAGCTCTAGGTGGGGAGCTGCCCGGAGGCCAGCAGCACATTGGCCGACACCCGCCAGGCAAAGCAGGAATTCAGAGCAAAGGAGGGTGACAAACAGAGCAGAGGGCAATTGGGGTGCAATACCCCACGCCAGGGCTGGAGCCAGCTGGGCCCCCACTCCCGGGATGGCAGGATGCTGTCGACCTCCAGGGAGGAGGGCACTTCTTGCCTTGGTAGCCATCTCGTCGTCCAGTCCCGCTCTCACTCCATGATCTCTGCCATCACAGATGTGATGGGGAAGATGCCAGTGGTGGGGGGGGGACACTTTGGGGAGCAGCTGGAAACATGGAGGCATAGGGAGGTTAATTTAAAAGAGCAGCCAATGCTGAGCCTGGCAGCTCGGGCTTTAACCTGGAGACAGAGGGACGGTCTCTGGCCACTTGTCCCTCTCCGCCGCTGCTGCCCGAGTTCTGACGCCAAAACACCAGGGCCGAGATGACAGCACAGATGATGGGTCCCTGCTCTACACAAACATATAAGAGCCAACGCCCTCGTGAGCCAGGGGCCTGGGCTGCAAGGACACTCTGCCCCAGCCAGAGCCGGGCACACGGGATCCTGGGGCTCGAGCTGGACTCTGTTTGCCCAAGAGCAGTAACTTCTGCAGCAGTCGGTAACTAGTTTTCATGCTGAGCCCTTTGTGTGGGGGCAGCGGCAACAAGTGTGGATGGTGGCAGGAGGGGGAGAAGGTGTGGGGGACATATGTAGGTTCAGTATCAGCATATGTGCCAACGGGGGAGGGGGGCAGACACCCCTTCAGGCAGTGAGCGTGCCATCCCAGGAGAGTTCATGTTGCTATTCACAAGGGAGTGAGGCCACAAGTGAGCTGCGATTCTAGGAGCTGGGGATTCTGTGAGAGGCCAGATGCTCAGACTCCCGGGACTGTGCGTGCTCTGACAGTGCGTGACCCAGAAAAGCTGCTGTCGTCAGGCCTACGTGTCACAGACCCACAGAGGGACCGAGAGACCTGAGCAGCTGTGACTGGGAGAGAAGGGGGGTCACAGAACTGTCCCACCCAGCTCAGCGTCTGCAGAGGGAGGACACGGGCCAGGACCGGCCAGTGCCTGCAGCACTATCAGGGGTCCCCCTGGACGCCTCAGCTGGCTCAGCCCAACCCCCCCCCCCCCGGGTCCTTCTGGCCAGAGGGTTAAACAGGCCCCAGGTGACAGGGCCCGAGAGGCCGAGGCGCTTTCCCAGTGAACACTCTGCGGGTCTGAGGCGCTTTCCCGCTGGGTTAATCATGAGGAGCCGGCCAGGTCACGGCCTTGCTGCGTGGACATGGCTGGTGCGTTCCCCAGGATAGCCGCAGCCTGGGTGTGAGGAGCCAGGCCCCACTTCCACGTCAGTCTGTTGGTTTGTCCTGCCCCAGTGCCCTGCTCTGCCGGGCCATCTCCCCTGTGTCCACTGCTCCTCTGGAACATTCTCACAGCCCTGAGTGATGGCTGCCCTGCGGGTTTGGTTCAGTTCCTCCAGGAAGGAACTGGATCCAGGAAGGAGAAGCGGAGGGAGGCAGGGAGCGCCTGGCATTCTGGGGGAGCCAGTTCTGCAGCTGCTCCTCTGGGGCAACCAGTAAGTGAATTATCAGGGGTTTCATGCCCTTCTGCCATTAGCCCCTGTGACCTGCTGGTGGTACTGAGCCCTCCCCATGGTTGTGCATAGCTGGCCCCGTGGGTGTGCGCATGCATGAGTGGGTTCACCTGGGCCTGGGAAGAAAGCCTAAAAGGGCATCACCATGGGGAGAAGAGAGCACAGGAAAATGCCAGAGACGAGAGAACATGAAGAAAATGAGGATGCCAGAGAGAGCCGTGTGCCTGCTGCCTGCTTGCCACACCACTGGCCTGTCTGTGTGCCTGGTTCCCTGAGCACCTTAAAGCTGTAAAACCCACCAAGGGCTTTGATATTCTTTAGCTGCTCGAACCGATGATGAACCTACCCAGATTACATGTGCTTGCATTACAGAGCCCTCCCACCCCCGCCTCACGCCCCAGCCTGTGCAGGAAGGTTGGGTTCCCAGCAGCCTAGAGCAGTGAGGGAACCTGGAGTCCTGAGCTGGGCAAACTTGGCTGTGAGGTGGAATGAGCCACCCCCCTCCCTGAGCCTCAGGGTCTTCCTGGAAATATCCCTCAGCTGAGCCCCCATGAGTTGGTGGGGGGTTGAGAGGTCACCTGGGAGGTGGGGCAGAAGTTCCTAGGGGCCACACAGAGCTCAGGGGCTCAGGGGCTCCAGCCTTCTCCACAGGAGGCCCCATACCTGACAGGTCTATGGGCTGCTTGATGCTGCTCAGAGTGCTGGGGGGATGAGTGAAGGGGCAGAGGGCAGAGGGGGAAGGTCACACCTGATCACAGGAGTGTGTGTACCTCTGTGACAACGGTGGAGGCTGAGCCCACCGGAGCAGGGCAGGCAGGAAGAGTGGCTGAGTCAGGCGTCAGGCCCCCTGCCCCCTGCCCCCCCCCTAGGGTAGAAAGATATGCTAAGGTATACACAGGAAGGGGGGAGTTGAGGGGGTCCCTGGTGAAGCCCCCCCCAGTGGCAGTCAGGCCCTGCTCTGGGGAACTTGTGTATTCACTCAGCCAGCTGCATCTGAACCATGATGGCACTGCGCTTCATACTTGGGACACATGGAAATGCAAAACAAAGATCTCTGCCTTCTTGCTAGAGATGCTGACCTGGCAGGCCAGACAATAAACTACAGCCAATACACATAAATAAATTCTATGGCGTGGGGAGGGGAGGGGGACAGAGGTAGTGGGGTCAGAACGGAAGAAGGTGGCCCAGGAATTCTCCCCCAGGTGGTGAGGTTTGAGCAGACTTGTCCTCTTGTTTTATTGTCACAGGGTGAGCATGATAGGGTGTGCCCCCCCCCACTGTCTCCTGTTTGGGATTGCAGGTTTCAAGGACAGGTAATGTTAAAATGGGAGAATGACCTTAGCTGGAATTTCCCTTCAGGGGGATGCAGGGGGAAGAAAGAAGTGTAACAGATTTCCTGGAAGGCGGGAAATCAGGGTATATAAAGGGTGTGCAAACAAAGAGAAGGATTCGATGCAGATTCCAATATGGAGAGAGGATAGAGAGGAGAGATGGGAATTAGCCATCTTGTAAAGATGTGAGTCATGTGAGCTTGGCCATGTGGCCACCGAGGGCCTGCAACCCTCGGCTGACCCAGACTGGCAGCATGTGTGCTGAATGCAGTTAAGGAGTTTGCAGATTTAAACTCCGTGTTGGAGTTTGTTTTGCTGAGTTTAACTTGTGTCTGCGAGAGGCTGTGCAAAAGTTAGGCCTGAGAAGAAAGTGAACTTTGCTGGTTTGGCACCATGGAGTTCCTGCTACCTGAAGGTGACAAGGAGAAGACAGCGTGGAAGACAAGGAGGAGCAGTCAAAGGAACATGTCTTCAAGCGTCTGGAGATGGACTCTGTCTGGACATTGGTGAGATGATCAGGACTGA
>PVHY01007840.1:52889-65148 GCA_004024945.1 Uropsilus gracilis | reverse complement strand
ACTAAAAGATGCCCAACTGAATGGGAAAAAATCTTTGCTCTCCACATGAGTGATAAGGGTTTAATAACGAAGATCCACAAGGAACTCACACAACTAAACAAAAGCAAAACAAAAAGCCCAATCAAAAAATGGGGAGAAGAACTAAAAAGACACTTCTCCAAAGAGGAAATACAAATGGCCAACAGGCACATGAAAAAATTGCTCAATATTGCTAGTAATAAGAGAAATGCAAATCAAAACCACAATGAGATACCACCTTACACCAGCAAGAATGGCCCACATCCAAAGAACAGAAAACACAAATTGCTGGTGAGGATGTGGAGAGAAGGGAACACTACTACACTGCTGGTGGCAATGTAAACTAGTTCAACCACTATGGAAAGGGGTATGGAGGACCCTCAAGCTAATGAAAATGGAACTACCATTTGACCCAGCAATTGCTCTCTTGGGAATCTACCCAAAAGAGACCTCAATGTGGGTACAAAAGGACACCTGTACCCGGATGTTTACTGCAGCAAAATTTATAATTGCAAGGTCATGGAAGCAACCTAAATGCCCCCAAACAGATGACTGGATGAAAAAATTGTGGTATATATACACGATGGAATATTACTCATCAATTAAAAATGACAAATTGGACGACTTCATAACAACATGGATACATTTAGAAGAAATCATATTAGCAGAAACAAGCCATAAAGAAAAAGGCAGAAACCAAATGGTTTCACTAATGTAAAGGATATAGGGGGAAAAAAATAAATAAATAAAAAATAAAAGCCTTGAGGAAAGTCAAAACAAGCTAAGCACCAAAATGAAATGCACAACTATGAACAGGAGGGAAAGGGGGGGAAGGGAGGGGAGGGAGGGGGGGCAAACCCTTGAGATTACAAAGTTGTGAAATTTATATATAAATAAAAAAAATTAAGTTAAAAAAATGGGGAGAAGAACTTCACCAAAGAGGAGATACAGATGGCCAATAAGCATATTAAAGAATGCGCCACATCACTAATAATTAGGGAAATGTAAATTAATACCACACTGAAATACCATCTTACACCAGTAAGAATGGCCCACATAAATAAAACAGACAACAACAAATGCTGGCACAGATGTGGAGAAAAAGGAACTCTCTTATACTGCTAGTGGGAGTGCAAATTGGTCCAGTCACTATGGAAGACTGTGTGGAGGACCCTCAAACAATTGAAAGTGGAATTACCATTCAACCCTGCAATCCCACTACTGGAAATCTACCCAGAGGACATGAAAACACTAATTCAAAAGGACGCCTGTACGCACATGTTTATTGCAGCTCTGTTTACAATTGCCAAGATCTGGAAACAAACCAAATGCCCCCAAACCAACGATTGGCTGAAAAAAACATGGTATATGTACACGATGGAATACCACACATCAATCAAGGAGGAGAAACATATGTCATTTGCAGCAACATGAAAGGAACTAGAAGGACTCATATTAGCAGAAATAAGCCAAAAAGAAAAAGAGAAATCCAGGATGGTCTCGCTTATATGATGGCTATAGGGAAAAACAAACAAACAAATAGAAAAATTAGAAACAACCAATGAGACTGAACAATGGAATGAGAGAGGAGGAGGGGAAAGAAGGCAGGGGAGGCAAAGGGCACAAAAAGAGTAGGATAGTTAACAGGTGTTGGGGAAATGGGAAAGCCCTGGGGTACACAATAATGTAATATAAATATACATATATATGCAACATTTTAAAAATGTAATTTAATTAAAAAAAACCAGCCACCATAGAGATAGTTGACATTCTCTGTGGATATTCCCCATTATACATTCCCAGAAATAATAATCAGTACACTGGATTTGATGTTTGTCATTCCTGTGGTATTTAAAATTTTTAAATCACACATCAGTAAGTAATACATTATTTTGCATGGTTATAATTTTGTAATTATGGTATTGCAATATGTATACCTATCTGTATATAACTTGCTTTCTTCCCACAAAAAAGTTTTAAAAATTAAAAAAATATATCTAATTTCTAAGATAAATCCTTTGCATCTGTTTAAACAGAAACAGGCTTCAAATGAAGTCTTTCATGCTAGGTCACACCAAGACTTAACACCTAAGCTAATTACAGTTTCCATCTTCCCCCAAAGTAGAATTCTACATCAACTGGGGGTTACCAGTCCCTGGTAAAGTAATTTCTGTGATAAAACCCCCCTCTGCCCTCATCTTTCCCTGAGGGAAGCTGCTTTGTCTGAAATAATCTCTTCTGCTAATACTTTGATCCCATCCTCTTTCTGACTATATAAACTCCCTTTCCTGCAAGTCCTTACAGCTTCCTAGATGGGATGTGGCCTGATTCATGAGTCATTGAAAAAAGCCAATTAGGACTCTAAACATGTTCTGATGAATTTTGTTTTATAACCCATCATAGTACTCTGTGATTTTGCTTCCCAGTCCAAACCTTGCCTAATCCATTGGCCTTTCTCCCCTTATCATTTCAGCATGGAGATTACAATGGTAGATGAAAGTATTGGGACAGAGAAAACAGGAAGGAAAGACCAGGTCTGAGATACTGGGTGCAAGCTGAGAAAATTAGTGATCACTAAACATTTCTTGAATTGAACTAACCTGTGTATAGCACAATGTTAGACATTAGAAATAGAGTATTGAACAAGACATACAGTTCATGACTTTTCTCAGCTTATAGTATCATCTTAGCTTTCTTGCAGTAATTCACAAACTTTAGTACATACCAAAATCTTGTGGAATGTTTGTTCCAATCAGATTTCTGGGCCCCATTTCCTGGGTCTCTCATTCAATAGGTGAGTGGTGGAGTCTTAGAATTTGCAGATTCCCAGGAGATGCTGCTGCTGCTTCCAGGGACCCTACTTTCCTGAACTACTGATCAAGTGTATTAGTTTAAAACCCTGGCTATACATTAGAATCACTTAGGCAGGTTTTAAAAATACCTGGCTAAACCACCCCAGATCTATTAAATCATATTCGGAAAGCTCTACCAATGATTTGAATATACAAATCACAATTGTTATCCCTGATATGATGAGCAGCAGTAGTTACCCTTTGTATACAAGCATTCTCTGAAGATCCCATACACATTATCACAATGTGAACTCCATGTAATAGGTAAGACTGAGGCTCAAAGAGGTGAGATGAACTGACTGAGATCACATTGCAAGTATTGATAGGGAAGGCAGGGCTGAATGCAGAGCTCTCTGAACAGAGTCCACGCTCATAACCATTGATGACATCCCACTTGGGCCTTATAGACTCAGAACACCTGGTATGAATAGTGAATGGTGAGATGTCTTCTGGCAAAACAAGAGGGAAAAAAACGTCTTCAGCAAGATTCTGAGCAATCCATGTCTGTAGGAGATGAAGCAGAGGCCCAAGTCAAAGGTATTTTAGGAAGGATTTCTGAGGTCGGTAGTCGAACAGGACAAGATGACAGCTGTGGTTCATTCACCTTCCTCTAAGAATGCCATCTGGGAGAAGCAATTTAGATCTGACAGACTGGGAGGAGAAAGCTCTAGGCAGTAACATTTGCTCAAAATTGCCCTGAAAGAATTAAAAGTAGATGCGTGTAGTGTGGCCATCCTGTTTGTGATGCCAATTGTAGTGCAAGCATCAGGCTCTTGGTAGGTTCTTTATTGCTTATATAGAAACACCAGGCAGGGCATGGCAGGGCAGGGCAGGGCAGGGCAGGGCAGGGCAGGGCAGGGCAGGGCAGGGCAGGGCAGGGCCAGATCAGATTGAGAGGCAGGCCAACTCCCTAGTGCCCCAGGAATCTCCATGTTCTTTCTCTGTCCTCTCTCCGTCTGGTGTTTTCTCACATGCTCTTTCCTCCCCACCAAGTTCCCTCATCCTGATGTGACCCTTTTATCCTTTCCTCCGAGGCCCAGATGTGCCCATTCACACACCCACTGGGCCCAGGCAAGTTATGGGAAAGACACAATACCACAGGTGCTGGTCTTAGAGATAAATGGAGGAAGGGCAAAAACCTTGAAAACTCACTTACTCTACAATACCTTTTCCCTGTAGTCCCTATTGTAAACATCTACTGCTTGATTCTGATATCTTATCCAACCCAAAGCACATACTAATTATATGTGTTAGATAAATATTAATAAGTAAATGCCAGAACATAGGACAAATATTGAAGTTTTCCATATTTAAATATTCACTTAAATGTTGAAATTCATTATCAATTTTTCTTTACAGTTCTGAAAATATATATTACTTTTATAGACTACTTTATATTACATACTTAGATGTTTAGTACGATAAATTTAGAAAATCCAGAATATGTAATGAAAACCGCAAAAACTAGTATAATCATAGCAGCTGAAGGAAAAAAATTCTGATTATAACTTTGCCGAAATGTTTTTCCCAAATGTTAGTCTAATAGAGAAAATCTTCCTATAAATATAATATAGAATCTCTACTTTTTTATTCAACATATGCCACGACCATCTTTATATCCTTAGATTAGATTTCCTGTAAACCCTTTTATTTAACATTTATGGATACCTTTTAAAATTGCAATGGATGAGAAAATTTAGGAAATATGGTACTTTTTGTGACTGTATTGTCCTGCGGCTGATATTACAAAAGATAGATCCATAAAATAGTTTGAGACCATCTGTGAATTGCTGACTCAGAAGGAGAGCCAGCAATCTTTACTTTCTGGAAAAAAAAAATTCTATAGTTGAGAGGTGATTAGGCTTAAATCTTATCAGGTGAGTGAGGATTCCCGTGCTTTTTGAGTCCCAGTAAGAAACAAGCTCTCCCTCACCTTCCTATTGGGAAATGGAAAACTGCAGGTCAGTTCCTTTCCAGGGTACTCGCTCTCTCCCTCCTGGTTAACAGGGAACTGCTGCCCCCCAGAGGATGACCACAAAGATGAAGGTCGCTGTAGGAAACTCAGTTGCTGAGAGAATATGGTTTCTCTTCATAATAAGTATATTTTAATCCTTTATTTTCCTCATTCTTAAGAGCATCTGTATAACTGCAGTTTGTCTAAGAAGTTACTGATGTTTTGTGTTAGTTGGCTGTGATTCTGTGTGTGTGTGTGTGTGTGTGTGTGTGCATGCGTGTGTGGAAGTCCATAGATATGAGCAGGATGTGGAGCCCTGAAAACATAGTACTTTGTAACCCTCCCCTCCAGATAGGTTTGTCATCAGTTTCAGTAGCTTAAAAGAGAATTTTAGAACCCTTGGATTTTTATTAGTTAATAGGGGAAATCTGTAGGTAGGGAAACAATAAACTTAGGGAGGGACCACCATACCCATCCACCCCCTCCATGTGACACTGCCTGTTTATCCCTGTCCTCCTAGGCTCAAAGATGTACTGTCATGAGGAGGATGCAATACTGCAGGTTCTGGTCACAGAGACTCATGGTAGAAGGGTGAGAACTCATTTACCCTGTGCTTCATCTTTCCAAAGCTTTTGTCAATAAAATCTTTCTGTCCACACAAGACTGGTGTGGGTAGACACTAACCACAGAGGATAAACGCCTCCTTTATGTGGAATTAGACCTCCAAAGTGTTCAGAAAGACTTTCCCCAAGATGTCTAGAGTTGGTTCTTCAACACATGTATAGTATGTGGCATTAAGATGAATCAGGCCCCATTAGCCTCAGGATAAACAATAAGTCAAAGAATGCAGATTGACCAGAGTTGCTGTTTTTATTGTAGAAACTTATTGCAGGACAAATATTTTGAAGACGGTTTTGTCAACTCTCTTTGTCATGTGACAGCTCTCTTCTTTGCTTGATAACCCAGCCCCCTCCATTCCTTAGCTGTGGTGTGTCTCATTTACTTTAGAATTTACAGCCTTGATTTCCTAGCATTTTGTTGAAACTTTTTGCATTACTGTTCATCAGAGATAATGGTCTGTAGTAATCTTTTCTTGTGATGTTTCTGTCAGTTTCATTACTAGGGTAATATTGATATCATAAAATATACTAGGGAGTATTTCCTTTTTTTTGAGTTTCAGAAACAATCTGAGAAAGATGGTCATAAATTCCTTGAAACTTCGATAAAATGCACTTGTAAAGTAATCTGATACTGTTTTTTTTTTTTTTTTGGTTTGGGGAGATTTTTTTGGTTACTTTTTCATGATTGTGATCAGTCTATTTAGCTCCTATGAAAAAAAGTTCTAAATTTCAAAGATCTTTAATTATAAATTATACATTTAAATCACAATACTTAAAGCTTTAAAGATCTAACTTTCAAAATACAGTTTATTTGCTATACCGTAATAATGGCTTGAGTTTTCTGAATGATATGAAATGTTCATTTGGTAAATAAGAATATGTATACAAAAGCAAACTGGTGTTGATTGGAGATTATGTATTTTATTTTTTATTTCATGTTTAGAGATCATGGATTTTTTATGATTCATCATGCCTTAAGACCAGAAGTAGTACTCATATTTAGTCTATATTCTCTTTCAAGGATGTTTGCAGAATGAACAGTCTTTGGAGACAGAGACTGTTTCTTCAGAGAAAAATGAGGTTTTATTTATTGTACCATATAATAAAGATAATACCTCCTCCCAGTACAAAGTCAGGCTGGTTTACTATTCTTGTAAATATTCGCCGTTCTTAAAATTGGTGTTCTTATCTTTTAATGCACCCCCCGTGAACAATGCAGGTATTACCTTGTCTCCTTTGTGTCACTCTGTGGGAAGTGGGGGTCTGGAACTGGTATGATGCTGGTGTTTTTGTAATGTTGTTGTTGATCCTGTTGTCTTATATCTTTTGCCATTGTTCATAAGACTGTGAAAGACTAATCTGTAAGCTTGAAATTAGAGTATAAGAAAAGATTTTTCATATCTTTCTCTTCCTTCCTTCCTTCCTTCCTTCCTTCCTTCCTTCCTTCCTTCCTTCCTTCCTTCCTTCCTTCCTTCCTTCCTTCCTTCCTTCCTTTTTCTCTCTCTCTTTCTTCCTTTCTCTTTCTTTCTTCCTTTCTCTTTCTTTTTAGACTAGGTCTCACTATTTTTGCCTGTGGAACCGCAGGCTCAAGTTGCCTGGGGTTTAGGAGATCCTTCCACTCGCCCGTCCACCCGCCTGTCCTTGACTAGGTCTCGCTATTTTTGCCCGTGGAACCGCAGGTTGCCCGGGGTACCACAGACTCAAGCAATCCCCAGTCTCAGCTTCCCAGGTAGCTGGGATTACAGGCGTGCGCCACCAACCCCAGCTATTTTTTTTTGGAACTCGGTCTCACTACAGCCCCAGGCGGGACTCGAACCACCATCTCTGGCCCCAGCTGCGGCTTCCTAAGCTGTCGCTTACAGGCATGCACCACCATGCCCTGCTGAGACCAGTTTCTAATGACAGTAGTTATTCAAATAAAAACGAATTTTTTCAATTGAACATTCATGTTTATATTCAACAATTTCCAATGTTAGTGGAAGGAATAATTTATAAGATTAAGTATTTAGATTCTGGGACTTCAATTTAACATTATAAAAAATGTTAATTTTTACACATAAAACAAAATACTTAGCATTTATATTTCTCATAATGAAAAACTAGGAGAAATTATATCACTAATATTCACATCCAGAATATATAAATTAATTTGTCATGAATTTGGTTAGGATGCAAAGACTTGACTTATACTTAACATTTTTTATGTACTCTAAATATAATATGAAAACCCTATAAAATTTCACTAAAAGGATTTCTTAAAGACTTTAAAATTGCAGCTGTATCTTTATAATTAATCACTTTATAATTAACCGAGGAGGTCTCCTGTGTTGCTAATCTTTTCTTCTTTTTTTCTTTTTTTTAATAACTACTATTATTAGTTTGAAATCAATTTGCCTATCTCTACATTTTATTATATAATTAAGATAGATGACAGGTATTTTAATGAATGTTAAATTACTTTTTCTCATCAAAAACATTAATGAGATGTTATATTAGAAAATAAACATGCAGTTAGATATTGATAGCTAAATTTCACTACCCTTCTAAGCTTTCCTCTGGCTGGCCTCACAAATTAACATCAACCATTCTAGTTGTAGGAAAAGATCAAATTTAGTAGCGTGTTTTTATGTGATTATTTTACATGGGACTTTGTACTGGGAGGAGGAATTATCTTTATTATATGGTACAGTAAATAAAACCTCATTTTTCTCTGTAGAAACAGTATCTCCAAAGACTGTTCATTCTGCAAACATCCTTGAAAGAGAATATAGAATAAATATGAGTACTGCTTCTGGTCTTAAGGCATAATGAATCACAAAAAATCCATGATCTCTAAACATGAAATAAAAAATAAAATACATAATCTCCAATCAACACCAGTTTGCTTTTGTACACATATTCTTATTTACCAAATGAACATTTCATATCATTCAGAAAACTCAAGCCATTGTTATGGTATACCAGATAAACTGTATTTTGAAAGTTAGACCTTCAAAGCTTTAAGTATTGTGATTTAAATGTATAATTAATAATTAAAGATCTTTGAAATTTAGAACTTTTTTTCCAGAAGAACTAAATAAACTGATCACAATCATGAAAAAGTAACAAAAAATATCCCAAAACTAAATAGACTGATCACAATCATGAAAAAGTAATAAAAAAATCTCCCAAAAAACAGTATCAGATTACGAGAGCATTTTATTGAAGTTTCAAGGAATTTATGCCCATCTTTCTCAAATTGTTTCTGAAACTCCAAGAAAAGGAAATACTCCCTAATATAGTTTATGATATCAGTATTACCCTAGCTATGAAACTGATAGAAACATCACAAGAAAAGATTACTACAGACCATTATCTCTGATGAACAGTAATGCAAAAAGTTTCAACAAAATGCTAGCAAATCAAATTCAGTAATATATTATAAGAATTTTACTTCCTGATTAAGTGTGATTTATCTCAGAAGACAAAGACAGTTTAATATACCTAAATCAAGCAATGTAATGTATTAAATGAAGAGGAAAAGTGAAAGTCTTATGAGAGTATCAATAGATGCAGATAAAGTATATAAGATTTGACATCCATCTACAGTAAAGACTCTAAAGAAAATGAGAACAACAACAAAAAAAACAAGCTCAGTATATTATAAGTCAGGCCAGACACGGTGGCTCATGCCTGTAAGCTTCAGCCTATGAAGCGGCCGAGGCTAGGGATCGCGGTTTGAGTCCCACCTGGGGCCAGTAGTGAGACCTAGTTCCAAAAAAAGAAAAAATATAAGTCATTTATCACAACCAACAGCCAAGATAATATTTAATATTTCTCTCTATGTATATATAATATAGAAAAACTGAAAACTTCCTCTTTAAGATCAGAAACAAGAGAAGGATATCCACCATCACCACTTCTGTTAAATTTATTAGAGATTTTAGCTAATCAGACAACACCATGAAAGAAAAGGATCCAGTCAGAAAAGAAGTGAAACTATGATTATTTGATAGTTGCATTATTTGCTAAATATGATATTATATATAGAAAAATCCTAAGAACTATACAAAAAGTTATTGGACACAATACATGAATACAGCAAAGTGGAAGGCTACAAAATCAATATACAAAAATCCTTGACACTTTTATACACAGTGAACAAAAAGAAAAAGAAATTAAGAAAGTAATTCCATTGATAATCACTTCAAAAAGAGTCAAAGGTCTAGGAATTAACCTAACCAAGGTGCTGAAAGACTTCTACTAGGACAACTACTAAATGTTATTAAAGGAATGAGTCCACTATATAAGGAAATGAAAGATGTTCCATGCTCAAGGACAGAGAGACTCAATATTATCAAAATGACAATTCAACCTAAAGTGAAAGATAAATTTAGCACAATCTCCATCAAAACATCAATGATACTGAAAGATATTGAACAGAAATATTGAAATTTATAAGGAATCTTAAAAGACCTCGAATAGCAAAAAAAAAAAAAAAAAAACACCAATCCTGAGGGGAAAAAAGGAAACAGAGACATCACATTATCTGACTTTATGCTATAAAGAAAAAATGACTAAGGCAATATGGTATTGGCATAGAAGTGAAATATTGGGGTAGAAGTAAAAGACCACAAATATCCACCTACATATCATTGTTTAATTTATGATAAAGTATCCATGACCACACAATGAGTAAAGGAGAGTCTAACAAATGGTGTTGTGAAAACTGTAAGGCCATATTTTAGAAATGAAATTGTAGAACTCTTTAACTTCATGTATAAAAATAAACTTAAATGAACTAAATATTTAGGTATAAGTCCTGCAACAACAAAATATAATTATGAAAACTAAGAAACTGACAGTATAATTCTAGCAACTAAATCACAAACTTGATTCTGACTTTCTTGAGCTTTTCAAATTATGTTTTGGTACCAACTTTATTCAAAAGCAAATTATTAGTAATATAAGTGTATTATTTATTGTGCAACAAGAGTTTTATTGTGGTTTTAGATTTTAATTTTTGTCAAAGTAGACAATATTCTGAAAGTTTTAAAATTTTCACGTGTACAATAAAGCAGACAGTATTTATCTTGGAAAAAAATATGCTATAAAATTGTAAATTTGTCTTAAGAACTACTGAAATTATGATTTTAGGGAGTGTCTATCACAGATTTTGAAAGTCAAAACATTTGCAAATTAGGCATTTTACTGAAAAGATTTCAATTCCATTTCTGAGTCTTCTATCAAAAGCAGAGGGCTTCAGAGCTTTGTTGTCCAATCACCAACAGTATTATCTGAGCAATTATCAGGAAAGCAACTTTCTAGCATTCTTTGTTTATCAAACCCTAGGTGGATCAGAGACCTAAACTTTATTTTAAATCAATTACCGTCAATTGTAATTAACACAACAGTTTTGGTGAGTAAAGTGCCTTGGGGGGAGAAGGGAAAGAAGGGAGAAAGAACAGGACTAATTGAGAAAGGGAAATAGGGAAATACCCAGAAGGACATTCAAAATGCACAGTAATGGAAAAGTCTTGAATCAAACTTACTTCTAAGAAATTGCTCATTTGTTTCTCTTAACTACAGATTTACCTTTGTAATGCAACACGGTTTAACTTTGGCCTCCTTTGACCTAAATGAACCAGTTCCAAAGACAATAAAATTAACCTAAAACTGCTATATTGATGCAGTCTTCTGCTCAAAACTAATCTGATCACTTTCCCATCAAGAAAAGAGTATAGGTCATCTTCTCTGGGTACAGATCTGAACAGATATCCATCACAATAATCTAGTTAAATTAAAATCATTCCCCCCAAAATGCATGCAAGTTTCAGTTATTATAGTATGTGACCTGGGAGTAATTAGATAATAAAAACTTTCTGTTGGTGATTAGTCACTGTGTATCTGTAATACAGTCCTGAAGTCCCCCAGGGTGAGCAGTTGTTTCTGTGATCCAGTGATAAATTCCTAGGATATTTTGCAAAAATGGATAATCAAAAGAGAGAATTATTAACTAAGGATGAGAGTGTAGTAAATAAAGGAAAAATGATACTATTAGAAGTGAAACAGAAGTGATTAGAGGGCCGGGTATGGTGGCGCATGCATGTAAACCTGTAAACGGCAGCCTAGGAAGTCCTGACTGGGGCTAGGGATCGTGGTTCGAGTTCTGCCAGGGGCATGTAGTGAGACCTAGTTCCAAAAAATATATAGCTGGGCATAGTGGCGCATGCCTGGCACTACCAGGGAAGCTGAGGCTGGGGATTGCTTGAGTCTGTGGTAACCAGGGCAAAGTGAGCCAGCGGTTCCACTAGTCTCAAAAAAAAGAAGTGATTAGAAGATCCCAATACGGACAGATTCATCCCACATAGAGATCTATCCCATACATATAAATGCCATAGACAGGTCACTCTGAGTTTGGGAAAAGAAAGGAGTTTAATTTGGCATCAAGGTAGCAGGAGGTAGAATTCCCAAAACCTCCCCAAATGTCTGGGAAAGAGGTTTATATTACATTTTGGCAAGTGTAACTCGGGTAAGCAAAAGAGTTGAACTTCATTGGTTGGAGAGTTGGCTTGGGGGCACAGGAAAGTGGGTTTGCCAAGAGATCTTTGGACAAAGCAGACATGGTAATAGAAGGCAGAGTTGGCTGAAGGTCAATGTTGGTGATGGACTATTCTCCATATGTTGACTGATGGCCAGGCCACTTGGGTGTGGACAAAGCAATGGACCCAGAAACCTAGGTTGGTTTTTTGTTTATTTGTTTTGTGTGTTTTCCCCCTAATCTGGAGAAGCAGACTTGCTCAGGAAGAACAGGTTAACCTTGCTATTGCAGCAAG
>PVHY01007840.1:0-52789 GCA_004024945.1 Uropsilus gracilis | reverse complement strand
GTTCCAGTGAAAGTGATGTCTACAAGAACCTTACTTTTATCTATCTATCTATCTATCTATCTATCTATCTATCTATCTATCTATCTGTCTGTCTGTCTGTCTGTCTGTCTGTCTGTCTGTCTGTCTGTCTGTCTGTCTGTCTGTCTGTCTATCTATCTAGGAGACTAGGTCTCACTATTTTTGCCATGGAACCACAGGCTCACATTGCCTGTGGTACCATGGACTCAAGCAACCCCCAGCCTCAGCTTCCCAGGTAGCTGGGATTACAGCTGTGCACCACCACGCCTTGCTATTTTGGGGGGACTAGGTCCCACTATGTTGCTCTGGGTGGGTCTCGAACCGCAATCCTCAGTCCCAGCCGTTACTCCATGGGCTGTTGCTTATAGGCATGCACCACCTTGACCATCTCCAAGAACCGTACATTAAAGGAACCTACAAACAAAGTTCACAACACTGAAATCACAGAGGATGAAATCTTAGAAATAAAAATACACTCACAAATTGTGTTCCCTTGAGAGTTAGGGTCTATATAAATGAACTGGTAGACTTTCAGGGAATTAGGACCTGAAAAGCTATAATATGTTAGAAATATATTATTTCACCAATTATTGCTGGCTCTTGTATAAGTGTCTTTATCCTCTAAAGTGTGATTTCTTGGTTGTTCTCATTCTTGGTAAGTTACTGGTCAAGTAATAATATTTAAGTTATTTTCTGCTTTTGAAAGCTATAAACACTTCTATGTTTCATTTACTAAGTCATAAAGGAATTTTTATCCTTTTCCCATGTTTACTAAAATGTGACTATAAATAAGATGGAAAAAATAGAGAAAGGGGAAGGAAAAACTAAAGGGAAGGGGAGAGAGGTAGTGTCAAAGACTATAGGAAAACCATAGTCACTTCATCTTGTATGGAAGTCATCTTAGACCTGTTACGAGTCATTTTCCTTCCCTGGGAAGATAGCTATTTCTTCATTGTTTCTTTCATGTGTGCTAACTTACACCTGTTATCTATACACAATTCTATTAATCTTCTTAGAATAAAGACATTTGTGACCTGGATGCCCTCACACAAAAGAGATCATATATGGTAAGTAGGGGCAGCACAGGGATAAGAATGGGCTCTGCCTCCCATCGAGGTCCTGTCCATGTGTTCTGGTGTGGAGGAACTTATATATTATAAGCTGTCTTGATTAACTACAGTGTGACTAAAGTTCATGCCTCCTTTATTCTTTGGACTCACATTACCTGCTCAGTTTGGGGGTACTTATTTATTCCCACAGCTGCACAATGACCAAATCCTGGAGAAGAGTATGTAGAGCTCTGTTCTCTGCTCACCCACCCACCTCTCTGCTTTTTGTAGTGTCTTTTTCTTAGGATTCAATTCTTCTGTACCTTAGTCATTTCACTGATCTTATTTCATGTTCACTTTCAGATAGTGTGTCTATGATCTGAACCTCACGGCCCTTAAATCCTACTGTTTGTTGTCAGTACTGTTCTCACACATGGGGAATTGTTCCATGTACATTTTGATTTTGAGCTCATCAGTAGCAGGGCTTGTTTTTTCCCTGAGAGAATCTATTGTGCCTGTATGAAAAAGAGTTCTGGCAGATCTATTTCTCTCTTCTGCCAAGACTCTTGGGTTGTTGCTGTTCTTGCACACATAAAGTTCTCAGCCTGGAGTTCATTGGTAAAATAAATTCAAACTTTAAATCTCAAGAAATTAACAGTGGGGGAAGCTGAGTGAGAGATTTAATACAGAACTTCTGTGTACTGTCTTTGTAATTCTTTTTTTTTAATGAAATAAAAGCAAATAAAAGTAAGTAACCACTACTAAAACCTCAACTTGTATGCTTCTTAGTCTGATTCTTACTTCCTTTTTCATTTTGGGTATCTGCAGATTTCAGGTTTTCTTTGTAAGTTCAGATATGTATATAAAGTAGCTTTTGTTACATTTGATCTAGCCTTCTGGAAATTATTACAGGTCAATTTTCAGTTAGTATATTAGTATTAGTATTAGTATCTCATATTAGTATACTAAACATGGACCTTAGTCCCCCATTTACTCTTTTACCCACACAAATCAAGCTCTCATCCCTAGCACTGAAACTGCTTCTCTTGACTAATAACATTGATCTTGCAAACCCAGTGGCAATTCTTGGTATCACAGAAGCAATTTTCGGTTAGTTTTTGAATAGTTGATAGACCTTCTTTAAAACCCTTATTCTCTTGGTTTGTCACATTCTCTTTTTCTCCTACTTCCATAGCCTTTCCTCAGACTACTTTGTGCCCACTTACTTTGCTGAACTGTGTTGAACTCCTCCAGACTCAGCCTGACACCCAGTCTCTCAGCTGTCTACACTCCCTTCCTAGGTGACACTGAATAGCTCAGTGATCTTGAGTGACGTATATATGTCAACAACTCCCAAAATGAGATTTTACAACCTGCTCTGTACACCCTCTTTCATGATTTCCAGACTCATCTATAAAACTGCCTACCTACCACACATCCTATTTAATGTCAAACTTAATATGATCCAAACAAAAGTCTTTATTTGGTGCCAACAGTAAAAAAAAAAA
The DNA here is from genome assembly GCA_004024945.1 of Uropsilus gracilis. NCBI lineage: Eukaryota > Metazoa > Chordata > Mammalia > Eulipotyphla > Talpidae > Uropsilus > Uropsilus gracilis. The sequence goes on along the minus strand of PVHY01007840.1, from coordinate 50,214 downwards.
AAAAAAAAAAAAAAGGGTGGTCCAGCAGATGCTATAATATAGTATGACCTATAATAAGCCTAGGCTGGGCTGTTGGTCATGTAGCAACAAGAGCAGGAAAGTAAATCTGTGTGACATATGAGATGTTAGTATATCTTTCCCACATCTAAAATATAGTAAAATCACCAAAATTCAACTGTGCCTTCATCGGAGCCCTCATTCAAACACTTACTATTTCAACATCCATGAAGAATATACCTCTAGACTACCTAGAGTGAAGGTGGGAGAGTAGTCTAGCTATATGAGTGCGGGAATTTCTTCTGTCTGCTTTTGCTCATTTAATTTCACATTTTATTCTCTTTACATTGGGAAAGAAAAGAGTCACGAATGCTTAGAGCCTCACTATTTCATTGTCTTTCAGACAGAATTGGGATCCAGATTCTAATTTTAAGCTCAGCATCTGAATCACAGTCAGAGGAGGTGGAACACTGTTCCTGGGAGCCGGGTTGGGAGGTGGGGGAGGTGGCTCTATGGGGAGAAAGTCAGGGAACAGGAATGGATATGACCTTAGGGGGTTCATATTCCAGTGTTTCCATCCAGGTACCTGGGAATCTTCCAAAAATCACATGTGGGGGGTGTCACAGCAGTTCCCTAAAAGGAGTTTGGGCATCGCATGCCTGGGGCTAGCACTTGGGATCTAAGGAGGGCAGCCACATCTGAGAAGACATTTATCTGTTTTTCCATCAACACCCACAAGGGCATGAAGGGTCTCTCAGTAAGAACAGACCAGGGTTCACTCTTTGGTCTCTGGCTGACCTCATGAATAGGCTAGTATAAATTCTGCAAAACTGTGAACTTGGAGACATTGTTAACACTCTTCTTTATGCCCCTGTGCCTCAGTCCCTGGGCAATTGCATTTGACTTTGTGTGGATCTTCTTCCCCTCTTCATTTTAAAGAATTCCTATTCTGGTAGGAAACTGTGCATTTCCTAGAAAGTCTAAAGTTAGACTAACTGGCCTTTGGACTTTCTAATCCCTGCATGTCTTTTTCTTCCTTTACTTACTGGGGATTTCCAATAAGTTCTGTATAAAGTACCTTTCAATTTTCATTCTCAAGTTTTCTCTGTAGCTATAGGGTCTGATCCAAGATGGGTAGGCAACTGACACAAATTCCCTGCTGCATTCAGCAGCCTGGAGGTGCCCAAAGTGTGGATATGGGTTTGCTGTGGCAGTTTCTAATTTGCTTTTGATAAATTTCCAACCAGTGTTCATATTTTAATAGCACATTCCCATGTCTAAATGTACATAACACTACCAACCCTACGAGTCTTTTAGTTGGTCTGCAGCATAAATGAGGCTGCTTATCACCTTTCCTTACTTCCAGTTCAGAATTAGTCTTCCTACTTAGTTGGCTAATTTTGTCATCATTTTCCCCATTTGCTTTCTAATTAAAGAAACTTTGTGGGCTGTTGTTTCCCTTCCAATTCTCTTTAGTGCTTAAGTCTTTTTCATAGGACTTCATGCCATTATTTTAATATGCCACCAAGAGAGGACAGAGGTTAAATACCAGCCTTCCAACTTTTGTTAAGGTTCAAAATCTGACCAGCTTCATGCAGAACACAAGACCTTGGGAGATGCAAGAGCAAAAGCCTTTTTATTTCCAGACTGACCTGGGGTCCAACCCAGCATTTACTGATGCAGCGGCAATACCTTAGTGGGAAGGACCCCAGCCCATTGGGAAGTAGGGTTTTTATTTTCTCTCAGGAGGCCTCGAGAAATTTTTCACACAGATGTTTTGACATAGTTAAAGCCTTGTGACAGAGACCAGATAGCCACCTGGTCTGGGGGCAGTTACATGGTTTTGACCTTATCTTTCTGAGTCTGCTTTGAGCAATAATTTTTAACACTTTCAAATTATAATGCTTTAACCAAAAATAAAGACTTTACCATGTAAGTACAAAATTCCCATTTGAGGAGGGAACAAGGATGGAGACATAATGCCCATAAGAGCTGAAAGAATCTACCCAGATCCACAAACTATTCAGTTACCTGGGAAGCAGGTAACTTCAGTACATACTAGCCAGTCAAAGAATTGCCCAGGGAACTCTCACCCAGTGTACTCAAGCAAAGCATTCAAGCACAGTCATCTATTCCCTATATAGTTAATCCTTGCACAACATGGGTTTAAAATGCGTGTGTCCAACAATGGACAGAAGGGAAAGGGGGAGGGGGGAAGGTGGGGGGCAAATCCCTGGGATTGCAAAGATGTGAACTTTACATATAAATAAAAAAATAATTAAAACAAAAAAATAAAATAAAATGCGTGTGTCCACTTATATGTGGATTTTCTCCTCTCAATGATTCCACATTCACAGATTCAACCAACCTCAGATGTTAGTTGGCTGAATCTGGGCTTTTGATTGGGGAGAGGGGGATGTTAACACCCTGACCCCTTTGATGTTCAAGAGTAAACTATACAATTTAATACCCTCCGTATTTGTTACCTCCAGGAACCAGAATCACTGCAGAGAAGAAAGCAGCCAAAGCTGGTAGACAGGCGCCCCTGGAGAAAATTTAGTGATTATGCCTCAAGCTGTTCTCTGCTAAGGATTTGGTGCTTCCCCACTGTCCACAAACATACACCTAGCTTTGTAAAATCTTTTTTTAAATCTGATTTTAACCTCTGTTTTCTTAAGAGTTGCATAGTGGGGGAAGAAAAGAAAAAAAGAACTTGTGCACATAAACAAAAGAAAAAAGTACAGTTGCACAGTATTTATTGAGTAAAACATTTTATTATTCTATATGGCATATACTTGGATATGCATAAAAAAAGTATGAATACCAAGCTATCAACAATGATTTTCACCAAGGAATGAACTGGAAGGGAGGGAGTTTTAGTCTTTATACTTCTGGTTGTTTAAATTTGTTACTATCAGTTTAGGTGATTTTAAAAAGGTAAAAATAAATAAGATATGAAGTAAATCATCATGAATACTCACTGATCCACTGTGGCTGACACTGATCTAATTTCCCATCATTAGCTTCACTCTCCTGGGGTCATGCAGAGTTAAAGTCTGTGGGTGTCTGTTCTATATACCTCTATCTTATCTGGCAAACATTGATCCATTTAATCTAAATTTGTGTGGAAATATTCTCTATTTTTTAGCCCAGGAGCCTCAGTTAGTTGATTTGATGGTTTTCCTTTCATTATCTTTCTTTAGTCCCTCTAACAAACCCATTAGCTAATCCCAAATTAAAGACTGATGAAAGAGCCAGGAGGCAACTCCAGAAAACTCCCAAAGGGTATTTTGAAATGTCAAGGAGTTCAATCTGGAGAATCTCTTTTGCTGCCGTAAGAAGTTTGTCAGCTGACTTTACCCTTGCACCATCTTGTCCAGAAAGATTTAATCTGCTAGAATCCCCATTTTATTTTGCTTGCACAGAAACAGCAAGGTAGGAAATCACTAGACACAGGACCTGAAGGTTTTTTAATCAACTAACAGAAGAAACATCAGATTCCTTGACAATTTAAGTGAACAAATTGATTTCCATTGGAATCATAATGGGTAGGTTAAAGAAACACTACAAAATTCTGTTTGTGTTTCTATTGCTTTGCAAAAGAAAGAAGAGTGAATGAATAGCCCAGGAAAAAACAGTTCAGAAGATAGTTCATTGCTTTTATTGACTGTAGTATGTGTATAAAAATGTATATGTATACAAATATGTATATATGTATATATGTATACAAATATATATGTATACAAATATATATACAACAAGAAAACAACACTTTTTCCACAAGTCTGATATCATTCCTGATACTAGTTTGGACATATTCTTGGTCCTTAACACCTTACTGTATATAATGACCAGTCTAATACTTTGGAAATATCACCCCAAAGCTCATTAAATGACTTTGTGTTTCTTGTTTGCTTGTTTGTTTGTTTTCCATTTTCATGAGTCTTTTTATTCCTAATATTCATAGAACTTCAGTCATATTTGTATGGCCTGCCCTTCCATATTGTAGCCTAATACCTCCACCCTACTCTATTTCCCTCTTGCCTTTGGTTACTCCAACTCCTTGTGCTGCAAGTCATTGGGTGATATTTGTATTAAATGACTTTGTAGCCATTATAGTGCCAAAGCAGCATATTGGTCATTTTGAATTAAAGAATCAGTCAATGAATACATGGTACTCTAAATCTTTCTCTCCTAAAGTAAGAATTTCCTTTAATGTTCCTTCTCTTTGTTTCCTCTGAAAACAAGAAATAAATACCACATGAAAGGTACACTCCTACACAGAGCTAGAGACCCCCTTTTTGTTGGAGATAGGGATGGGAAATTGTAAACAAATTTTGCTTAGCTCACTTGCTTAGCTGTCAAACCTAAACTTTCAAGTATTTTTTTGTCCTGTCTATTCTTTATGGATTTGTTATTTTTTTGTCTAAAAGCTGTATAAACAGACTGTTTTCATCATTCATATGTTCCACATCTGATGGACCTTCCTGTGCCTGGGAAATTAAATTTGTCTTTTCTCTTGCAAATCTGTTTTCTATCAACTTATAGCCAAAAGGATTCAAGGAAGTGAGGAAGAGACCAGTAAATATTTCCCCATACATTAGTTTATTTTGTTTAGATCTAGGCTAAATGCAAAGTTTTAAAGTTACCTTTCAAAAATATGTTAAAGGAAAACAAAAATAAAAGCCTCCAGCAAGAAGGAAGTGCCCCTCAACTGTCTTCTCCCTTCACACAAGACTTGAAGCCTATTCAACAAAGTTAATTGGCCATTGTAGCAGACAAACTAATGACCTGCCAAGTTGTCCACTAATTCCCAACCTGTGACTATAGTGTCTTAAATGGCAAGAGGAATTTTGCCGACATGGTACAAATTAAAGTTTTTGAGGTGGAGAAACTAATTTGGATTATCCATGTGGACTTAATGAGAGGGAAAGATGAGTGTCAGGATGGAGAAGATGTGGACCTAATGGAAACAGAGGTCAAGAGTGATAGAGCCACAGACCAAAAAATAGGACCTTTTCTAGCCCTTCCTAAAGGAACCTTGCTATCTATTTTGGGTTTCTGATGTATAGAACTATGAAATAATAAATCTGTGTTGTTTTAAGTCATTACATTTGTGGTAACTACTTACAACATCAGTAGAAATGAGTACAAGCATTGAAGGATTGGACTTAAATAAATAAATCCTGGGTGTATTGTGCAGCATGGAAATCACAGTTAATAATATTGTTTTGGCAAAATAATACACATTCTTATTGAGCCGGGCACGGTGGCTCGTGCTTGTAAGCTTCAGCCTATGAAGCGGCAGGGGCTAGGGATCGCGGTTCGAGTCTTGCCTGGGGCCCGTAGTGAGACCTAGTTCCAAAAAAATAGCTGGGCGTGGTGGCGCGCGCCTGTCATCCCAGCTACCTGGGAAGCTGAGGCTGGGGATTGCTTGAGTCTGTGGTACCCCGGGCAACGAGAGTCTCCGGTTCCACGGGCAAAAACAGCAAGACCTAGTCTCAAAAAAAAAATAAAAAAAAATAAAAATTAATACACATTCTTATGTTTCTCAATAATGGGGATTCATCCTGAGAAATTCATTTTTAGGTGATTTCATTGTGGGAATATCATAGATTGAATCCACACAAGTCTACATTAAAGAACCTATGATGTACTTAGCCTCTGCCTAAACCCTGTCGTTTGTGTCATGGTTCCCTGAGCCATCTCTGTGCAGCATGTGTCCATGCCTGAGTTGCTAGGAATACTAATGGATCTTAAAAATCCTCAATCACAAGGAAAACACGAAAAAAATATTTGTGTGATGATAAATTTTAACTAGATGATGATATTTTGTAGTATACACAAATAACCCATCGGTACGGTGTATACATGAAACCAATATAATATGCAAATTATATCTCAATTAAAAAAGCATTCAAGGCTGGGCACGGTGGCTCGTGCTTGTAAGCTTCAGCCTATGAAGCGGCCGGGGCTAGGGATTGCGGTTCGAGTCCCGCCTGGGGTCCGTAGGGAGACCTAGTTCCAAAAAAAAAAAATAGCTGGGCGTGGTGGCGCGCGCCTGTCATCCCAGCTACCTGGGAAGCTGAGGCTGGGGATTGCTTGAGTCTGTGGTACCCCGGGCAATGAGAGCCTGCGGTTCCACGGGCAAAAATAGCGAGACCTAGTCTCTAAATAAATAAATAAATGAATAAATAAATAAGCATTCATCTTCATGTTGTGGAAGACACAAAGATGTATAAAACATAATCCCTCTTTTCAAGATGTTTACTTTAGAAGATATTTAGAAGATTTTTTTAAAATGAAGTACATATACTAAACTATAAGCCAGAAAAGGAGACAAAACCAAACCAGAACCTAGAAATCTGACTGTGAATTTGAGGCTCACAAAAGGGGAGGGAAAGGATGGGAGACAAAGGGGAAAGGGGCCATGGACTGTTGTGGAAGACACTTGGTGCCCTGGTGGTGGGCTTGGTGTGATGAGTTACATTTGTAGAGGTATGAGCCTACACCCCTAAAACATGTACAGTGTTGTAAGTCAACATTAATTCAATTGACATAAATAAACTATAAAATCAATACATTATAAACTAGAATGTGATGAATGTCATAAGAGATGTAAAACAGAATGGCTATGGGTATTGAGGGAAGAAATCACTTTATTTTGGGATAAACTGAGTAGAGCACAGGACAAAAGGAGACTTTTAAGCTGATCCTAAGGGAATAAGCCAATTTTAAGATGTAAAATAGTACAGCAAATGTGGCATAATTAAATCACATAAATCATTTTTAAGTAAATGTAAACTATGGTAGCTATTTGAGAAAGGAAACACGTCTATAATTAAAAGGCAATCATGCTCCAAAGTGTATTTTGTATTCAGCAAGATGTAGTTAGATTTGCTTACATTCAAAAATAACATTATTTGTCCATCAGCTCACTAGGGCTGCCATCACAGTCTGGGCAACTTCAAAACAGGAATCTATCTTCTCAGAGTTCTGAAAACTGGAGGTATCTGCAGGATTGGTTTCCCCTTGCCTTGCAAGCAGCTGCCTTCTCACGGCATCTTCACATGGCCTCTCTACCTGGGTGTGTCCACCTGGTGTTCTCCTCTTCTTCAAGGACCCCAGTCCTACTACATTAGAGCCCCACCCTCATAAACTCATTTATCTTAGTTGCTTTTTTTAAAGGGCCTACCCGCAAATAGACTGGGGATTAGGGCTTCAACATATGACTTGGGGGAAAACAATTCAGTCCATGTATTATAATTATTATTCTAAAACTATAGTTCTGTAAGTATACAAGTCCAAAAATATAAGCTGAATAATAGTATGCTGAGTAAAATATGAGTTTCCTCCTCTCTCATTTATGCACTATCTCTAAAGCAAATCAGTTTCTTTCCAGAAATGGTGAAATCATTATATACAAGAGAGCTTGCTTCCTCTCTCTCCACCCAAGTGTCCTGAGGAAAGGTCAAGTGAGGACATATGGAAGGCTGCCATCTGCCACCCAAGGAGAGAACTTGCACCAGACACCAACCCTGCCGGCACCCTGATCTTGAGCTCCCAGTCTCAAAAACTGTAAGGACTAAATTGTTGTTTAAGTCACCCAATGCTTGATTGTGGCAGGTCAAACAGACTAAGACAATATGCCTTTTTAATAAAACTAAGCATCTGCTTATCCATCTTGAACACAAATAGGATCTTACTCAATATAAAGTTCTTCAGTAAGCATTTTTCATTTATGTTATATCTTGAACATTTTTTACATTGGAACACACAGCTCAAATAATTATGTCATTGTTGTTTTCTGCTGTTATTTTATTGTGCCAGGATGCAATCCAGTATGCTATATTCCAATTTTTAATTAAACCTTTAATTATTAACCTGAGATAGGTGTAGGTTTGTGTAAAATTGTACGAAGTATTACAAAGTGATCCCATGTGCACTTTCCTCAGTTTCCCCCGATAGCAATATCCTGGAAAAGCACACCACAATATCACATTGATAGTGTCAAGATATAAACAGTTCCCTCACTGCAGGGTCTCTTATGTTGCCCTTTTACAGTCAAACCCACTTTCCTCTTGTTCCACCCCTCTTTAAACCCTGACAGCCTGTAATCTACTTTCCATTCTTATAATTTTGCCTTTTCAAGAATGTTCTATAAATGGAACCTTACACTATCTAGCCTTTGAAATTGGTTATTTTCACTCAGCGTTTAGTCTAGAGATTGTTCAGTTGGTATGTTTATCAATAAGCAGAGACTCCCTACCCCCTTTTTTTTAACTGAAGAGTGGTTCATATGTGTTCTACAACTTAACCATCCGTCATTGAAAAACATCTGAATTGCTTTTAGTTTTTGGTTACTGTAAATAAAACTGCCCTGACAATTTACATGTAAATCTTTGTGTGACCATAAGTCTTCATTTGGATAAATGCCCTGAAGTGAAATTGCTGGATCCTATGGTAGCTTCACATTTAGTTTTAGCCAAACTATTTCCCAGAGTGGCTGTCCATTTTAGAGTTCAACAATAAATATAATGTAAGAGTGATGCAGTTTATCCACCTTCTTTCCAGAATTTGATGAAATTATTTTTTATTTTCGCCATTCTGATGGGTGTTTAGTTATATTTTATTTTGATTTTTACTTGCATTCTCAAATGACCACTGATGTTAAACATTCTTTTACTTGCTTACATGTTTTTAAAAACATTTTGCAGAATTTGTTTTGCTGTTGAGTTTTTGACAGTTTTAATAATTCTAGATATAACTACTTTAATATATATATATGATTTGCAAATATTTCTCCCACTCTGTAGCTCACCTTCTCATTGTATTAACAGGATCTTTCTGAGAACAAAGGTTTTTCTGATGGAAATTTGGCAGCTGGCAGGACTGTGGGCAGGTTCCCTGGGGGCCCTCTAGGTGGGTAGTTTGGCTTCCATCTGTAACAGGCACAGCCCTCTCTGAACACCCTTCTCTGCAGACCCCATCCTGATGATTGAGCCAGGTTCTTAGCACTGTGCCTGCCTCCTGAAGTAGCCCCAAGCTTTCCAACCCATGCCCATAGTGCTGTCTCAGAGAGGGCACAGGTGACACATGAAAGAAGTGAACAAGATAAGAGGACAGGTGAAAAAGGATGAACAGGAAGAAAGAAAGAAGAAAGGAGGTGGAAGAGAGATTGTTACCAAAGGACAAACTGAAGTTGTCATAGAAGTTTGGTTCCAAGAGAAAGAAAAGCACCAGCTCTTTCTGCAACTGAAGAAAACAGTGAAGGAGGAATTTGAGTATAAGGACACTGTCACCCGGGAAGCCTCAGGGCAGCCAATAGAACCAGAGAGGTGTTAGATCCCAAGAGCTGACCACACAGAACCACAGAGGCCCAGCAGCTGCTTCTGCAGAAACCACAGAGTACAAGCAAGAAAGCCAAGGTTGTGCCCATGGGTTTCTCAGGTCCCACCAACTAGCCTGAGAGACCTAATCAACAGCTCAGTGCAAACATTCAACCTTTCTTGGGTGTAGAACAGGTCTCCATCAGAGTCCCAGCCTAAGGCCTATAGACCTCCAAGATAGGCTTCCTCCCATACGATGGTGACCTGTCCTTGGAAAAGCCCATGGAACTGGCTTCTCTGGCCATCCTCTCTGTGCCCAGACTCTACACACACTCTGTGACCCCTTGCCTCCACCACCCACTTACAGACTTATACAGCAGTAAGCTGAGATTTGTAGCAACTAGTCAGCCTATCCTGTAGCATAGGCAGAAACTGTGATTCTACAAGTGACTGTCGAAGTATGTCTTTATTCTCATCCCACACACCTTGGGTGGGAGTTCTAAATGTGTGTGTCCCAGTTCCCAGGAAATAACTCTCTGGGGGGATAATGGTAAATTTCTTGATTATAAAGAAGTACAATCTATCAATTTTTGTTCTCTATTTTCATATCTTTCTCAAATGTATTCAAACTTGGTTATTGACATATTCTTATCACGACTGCTTTAAGTGATCATCACATCATTCTAATGATCATCAGATAATTCTAATATTTCTATAACAGAAATATTTCCTGTTGGCCTCCATTATGTTGTTATTCAGTTTGAGATTTTCATGATTCTTGGTATAATCAATGATTTTCACTGAAACCTGAAATGTGCGATTTCAAAGCCTTTCTTTGTTTTCCAGATTGCTTAATTGACTAGTAGAGTAACAACCAGATAGTTCAAATAGATTACTTTAAATAACTAGGACATGCTTTAATTTTAATTGTTTATTGTGACAATATATGCAAAACATGAATAGTTATGCAAATAATGCATAGTTCATTGGGCATAAGTACATCCACAGTAGTGTGTAACCATCACTACCACTCATCTCTGAAATTTACTCATTCCAAACTGAAACTCTATTCATTAAATAGCAACATCTTATTCTCTTATTTTCCCCAGCTCTTTCTCATCCAAGGAGAGAGCTAACACCTATTCCACATTCTGTTTTTATGAATTTGACTACTCTAGGTATTTCATAGAAGGGGAATCATATGATGCTTATTATTTTGTGTATGGCTTATTTCATTTAGCACAATGTGCCCAATGTGATGGTGTTAGGAGGTAGACTTCTGGGAAGTGATTAGTTCCTAAGGGGCAGAGCCTCATAAATGAGATTATGAGGAAGAAACTTTCTGTATCCAACTGAACATGATTTCTTCCGTTCTCTTGAATCTGGTTCATCCAATTCCATCTAGCTCCACCACACCACTCCCAGAGATGTAAAAGCCCAAGTTCCTCATTCTTGGATGATATTTGAGGAGGTGTTCTGGATACTGCATGTCTGGGGAGAGAGAGGGGGAGTTTCCGCACCACAACACCTCTGCTGACATACCTTATTGCAGGTGCTATGAAGGTGAGAATCTTGATGTCCTGATTTTCCACTAGGCTTCCTCTGTTACCACACCACTGCTAGGGGGATAAGAGCATAACAAGCTCCTCTGTGGTATCCTCTGATACTCTGGTGGTGTTACAGGCTCAGTGGTGTGGATATATTGGGATGTCTCATTATTCCCTTATAAAGATCTTTGCTGGCATGGGTATGGACAGAACCATTGTTTCTTCTATGGTATTTGGCTAAAATAAAGTGATTGTCATTTCAAAATTTTCCTTCCTAGAATATCCCTTTCCTAGGCCTCTAGGTATTTATCAGAATTTTCTTTGGTTGGTCCCTGTTGACTTTTTGGTTGTTGACTACTTCAGTTACAGCTATGAATATATGCAGCAGGAAGAAAACTCAGAGAGCCTCATCACCTTGGATCTCAAGGTTCCTAAGCAGTCTACCTTCTTTTCTCTCCACCTCAGTCTTTTTGTGTCTGCTTTGTGTACAATGTCTAGAGTTCTCAGTTTTCAGTAGTTTTTAGCAAGAGAAAGAGAAAAATGTGTCTATTCTATCATCCTAGAAATGAAAATAAACCTTATTATTTTTAATGACTAGGTAACGTGTACAGTATTTATTATCCAATCTTCTCTCATTGGGTATTTAGGATAGTTCTAGTTTTGTTTTTTTTTTTCACTATTAAAATCATGAGAAAAGAATGAATGTTCTTGTTCATTGTGGAGGAGGGACATGGGAAAGAGCCTTGTGCTATTACTTGCAATATCAAAATCCTAACTGGAATTGTTGGGTCAAAGGATACAAGCATTTTAATACTTTTTGTTGCCAAAATAGCCTTAAAATATTATATTAATTTAAATTCTCACCAACAGAAGATTGTTACCCCACTGAATACTATCAAATTTCATAATCCTTGGTCACCTGATTGAGAATTGGCCTCTTAGGTTGTTTTCATGTTCTTATTTTACTTTCTCAATTGTACCCAAAGTAAGAATTGTGTTCTTTTATATGTCCTCAGTGCCTGCAAGGACGCAACACCATGCTGTGCCTCTTAATAGTTATTCTTTGTTGATGGCTTTAGTCATTTAGTAGTTTATGGTAGCAGCATAAAGGAAGGAATAAAGCTAATAAGCCAGAACTCCAAAAAAGTTTTATTACTGAATAAAACATAAAATTTCAGATTTTAAAAGCAGGATTTTCCCATAGTGTTTTCTGTAGACTGACCTGAATCAAAAATCACACAGGGATAATGAAAATCTAACATCACAGGCTCTTGATGTGATTGTTGAGGAAGATATTTCACCACCTATATGTAATAGTCTTACTCAAAACATTGAAATTCAATCTAATTATGAGGGAACAATCAGACATATTCAACTGTAGGACACTGTGAAAAAAAGAAACCAAATGAAACCAGGTCGAATCTTCAAAAACACTTATGCTAGTAAAGACATGTAAAACAGCCTGAACCATGTTAATGAGGTCATTAATGAGGTCATGAGACATATAGGCACATAATACATACACACATATTAATATGCATATATACATAAAAGAGTTTGTAGTGAGAAATTCCTTCCTCCAAAGGTGTGTACTATTTATTCTAGATTAAGAGAAACTAGAGATGGGGCCACTAAATATAATGTGTGATCTGTGATTAGAGTAAAGATTTCTTTATGAAAGGTCATAAAATACATTATTGGTACAGTTGAGAAATACTAGATCTAGCTATTTGGGGAATATGATATTTTTAGAGAATATCTTTGTTTTTAGGATGTAATGCTGAAGTACTAGGACTGAAGTATTACTACTACATCTGTGACTTTCAAAAAGTTCAGGAGTCACTAATAAATATGAGAGAGAACAGACATAGTAAGTTGCTAATAATTGGTAGATTTGCAAACATTGGGTATTTACTGCTTTATTCTTGCATCTTTTCTGTGGGATTAAATTCTTTCAAAATTAAAAATGGGTGCCTCAGATCAAACTAATGATCTGGGTGAATGGGCAGAGTCAACACATATCTGCATTTCAAATAAATCATTCTTTTGATTTTTATGCATATCACACTGTTTCAGATGTACTGATTAAAGCACTTTTACCTTAGTCTTGATGAGGGTAGAGGATTCCAGAGTTTGGTCACACACTAGAGTTTAATAACCACTGATTCATAGATTTAAAATCAGTTCTTTGATAATTCAACAGACCCTTTCTTGTTTATTTTCAATTTCCCACCTCTCTATTGATATCTTTGTCTGTTTTCATGTAAACAGTTTTAAAAGTATGGTGAAAGACTTAATATTGAGTGCCATACATCAATTCTTCAGTGGACCCTAATCTAACTGAAGAATCTAACTTCTAATTTCCTCCAGTAACTAAATAATACAGAGGTGAGTAGCACTGTGAAGTCCCTATACAGCTCAAGGCAATTCTTTTTGAACACTTAAATTATAGAGGAACACCAGGTAGTATACATCATGTTTACTAAATAACAAATAACATTAGTAATAAACTAGTTGAAGATCACATATGTGAAAACACATACCCCTAACAAACTTTTATTATCATTGTTTCTCAAGACATTACTTTAATGTTTAGCTATCACTTAAAACCCTCTGATAGACTTAAAATAATGTAAGAACCTCAATATGGCACATAATACCCCCTTAATGATGAGACTACCTTGGGATTTTGATAGGAAGATGTTACTACCAACATATAATGGCCAGATGAACCACAGGTTTAGACCTGTGGTTTATAATTTTCTAGGTTTAGAATTTTCTGCTACAGTTATTGACAAAGAAAACTAAAACATAGGGAAGGAATATTATACTCGTATATATTATATTATTATAATATGTTCATATTATAAATTGTCTCAGATGATCCAGGTTAGATTTCTGGTAAAGTTTATCTTCAAAGTTTATCTTATGTGAGTATGCCCAATGTTGATGTGCAAAATGTCATACCTGTGTGTGTCTTGGATCATTATTACTCATTTATTACTTCTTAATGCTGTTTAGTAAGCACCTATAAATATGGTAAGCACAGCATTTACTAGAAACGCATCATGGGTTGAAGGCAATGTTGGTCTGAATTTTACTGGATTTTAGATTATGAAGCCCTTATCTTGAAACCCTTTCAGTAATGGCAACCTAACCCAGATTTTAGCAGAATATTTCCTTTTAACACTATTAGAAAATCCTCCCAACATCTAGTAGTGCTAAAGTTAAAGAAAACTGTCAACAATTAGATGCTAATTGCTGATTGATTTCACCACTGAAGTGAACTTAAATAGCTGGCCACTTTTCTAACTTAGTATTTTCTTCATTTAAGAAGATCTCAAAGGGATTTTCAATACGTTTTGGACGAGACAGGAAGGATCTTTGACCATTATCAGAATACATTGGCACCGGCTCAAATCTGAATTTGAATGATTACAACAGCATTACTAGTCTGAGGGCTAAGTTCACTTTGTTATCTTGGTATTCATTTTCTGTCACAGCACCTGGTGTGATAATTTAAGAATTTTGTTTTAATAATGTAGCTTTAGAACAAAATATCATGGCAAATTAATATAGAAATAAAAAGTTAACCGGGCACTGTGGCGCGTGCCTGTAAGCTTCAGCCTATGAAGTGCCTGGGGCTGGGGATCACTGTTTCAGCCCGCACTGGGCAACATGGCGAGACCTAGTCCCCCCCCCTCCCAAATGGCTGGGGGTGGTGGCTCGCGACTGTAATCCCAGATACCTGGGAAGCTGAGGCTTGAGTCTGTGGTACCCCGGGCAGCGTGAGCTTGCTGTTCCATGGGTAAAAATAGCAAGACCTAGTCTCAAAAAGAAAAAAATATTAAGTCAGTTTTTTCAGCTATCAGTGAGAAAATGTTTTTCTATTTGTGATACCTTGCAGCGTGTAGGATTTTATTTTAAAGTATGTATATATACATACTTACATACATACTTACATATATATATAAATCCCCCTATATTAAGGGCTCAGGGTTAGGGTTACGTTTGAAAACATCTGGTGCTTACAGAATCATGTGGTTTATTTTAACAGCAAGGGCTGTATTGCTCTCAATTTCAATAAATAAACATTTATTATGTAGAGGCAATTAAATCTCCAAGTCTCTTGGGAAGAAAAAAAAAAAGAGACCATTGTCGATACAATCAAAACCTAGCAAGCCCCAAAGTGGTATAGAGCTTTATCTGCTAATATCCGCATTTCTGCATTACAAGGAAAATTATTCCTTCTTGACTATTATTCATTTGCAAAAGTTCACAAAGATTTTTATCAGACATTTTTCACCCCAGTTAAAATTACTGGTTACATTTTAATAAGCATATACCAGAGGCAAGACGAGACTTGAGTTGGCCACTTCAAACACCCTAGCAAATGACATCTCAATTTTTTCCCCTGCACTGAACAATGTACTCTATGCCAGGTTTTCTGGGACTTGCTGGGTGGCCGACATTTTCCCTAGCAGGAGTTCCACACTCGCAGGATCTGAAAGGATGTTGAACGCTCGGGCTCAACGCCAAGCAGCTCTTTATCGTCAAATTAAATAGCGGTGGGAACAGCGGAAACGCGAGTCTCCTCCAGGACATAACATCTAAGTCCGCTTTTCACGCCGCCGGGGCCGGAACGCCGGCAGCTAACGCTAACTAGGCCCCTGGGCGGCGGGGAAACCTAGGCTGCCCAGCGCACAGCGCGCCCCAGGCTTCCGCCTCCTGGTCCAGCCCAGCTCCCCAGGCCGCCTCTGCGTCAGGGACGCGGAAACCCCGTAGGAGCGGGGAGGGCGGGGAAGTGCTTTCACACCACTTGCTGCAATATTCTTCCGCTGCTGAGCAAAGAGTCCCAAACTTCCCCCAGGGTTCTGGGATTTCCAGCAACCGTTTAATGTCGAGAAATAAGCCAAGTTGGGTTTTTTTCAGGATTTGTTTAGTATATTTCCTGAGGGAACGACCTCAAGGTCAAAATTTCGTGGCTGACCGAAGAGCGAGGAGAAAATTCCTCCGCAGGAAACGGGTTCCGGCCGTGAGCCTATAAAAAACGGGTGGCGCTTTACTGCTGTCTTTTCAGTCGGGCGCTGAGTGGCTCTTCGGATCATGTCTGGTGGCTCCGCGGATTATAACAGGTATGGCGCTTCCTGGGCGGTATGTTGCAGGGGAACTTATTAACGGCGCGAGAGGGGATTGTAGTAAGTGGATTGGAGCAGGGAGCTTCGACTTTACACGCTCTTCCTTGAGGTAGTCCCCCAGTGTCCTTCGAGAAGCTTCCATGACGGGAAAGGATCTCGGGTACGGGGAGACCAGACAAGGGCACGAAAACGGAGTGGTTAGACGGTGCTTTTTACCCGGCCGAAGCCGCTTTGACATAGTGGCCGCTTGCCCTGCCCGTGTGGAGCACGACACGTAAAGCTGTGGCGCAGTCCACACCGGGTACACTGTAGCCGGAGCCCGAAGCTTTATACGGGGCCAACCGTGCGAATCGGAGCCCTAGACTCAACTTGGTGGGGGCAGGGAGGCGGCGGTGCCCAGTCGCCTCGGCGAGAAGCCGGACGGACCTGGCCGGCAACTGGGTCTCCGCGAACCGTTGGCAGAGCCCGGGCCGGGCCGCTCGGCCCGCGTCAATCACCCGGGCTTGCGCAGTGTAAGGGGCGGAGCTCTGCGCGTGGAGCTCTCGCGAGACACGGTCGCCGTGACGGGACCGCTCGGCCAGGGCGGGCCGGGGTGGGGGGTGCGGGAAGGGCTGGTGTCAGGCGCGCAAGTATTATCGATGCACTACAAAACCAAATACCTTTGCACTTAAAAAGTACAGGAGTGGAAGAGGCTAAGACGAGGCGTGAGTAGATTGTAAAAGAATCTTCTCCTAACTAGTATTTTTGTCTGCAGAGAACATGGCGGCCCAGAGGGAATGGACCCCGATGGTGTCATCGAGGTAAGACACGTGTGTGGATTTTGAAACTCTGGGAAGGTGAGCTTGTTCATTCCACTCACTAGCTGTTTTGTTTTTTTAAACAACAGAGCAATTGGAATGAAATTGTTGATAACTTTGATGATATGAATTTAAAGGAGTCTCTTCTTCGGGGCATCTATGCTTACGGTTTTGAGAAACCTTCAGCTATTCAGCAGAGAGCTATTATTCCTTGTATCAAAGGTAAAAGAACTCGTTGGCACTTTTTGAAATGATTTGCTGTTCCGCATAGAACTGGACCATAAAAGGGAAAAAACTACTGGGGGACTAGCACCTATTTGTATTCCTTAAAGTGAAATGATGGCAATCATCTTTCGGGACTGACCTGAAATGAAGAAAATACTCATTGCTGATCACTTGATTATTTGGGCATAATTCATGTTCCAAATGGAATACAGGGTGTGAACTAGAATTGATGGTTTGATGTGGGATCGGTAAATATGTATCCTACTTTTTTTAGGGTATGATGTGATTGCTCAAGCTCAGTCAGGTACTGGCAAGACAGCCACATTTGCTATTTCCATCCTGCAACAGTTGGAGATTGAGTTCAAGGAGACCCAAGCACTAGTATTGGCCCCCACCAGAGAACTGGCTCAACAGGTATTGATAGTGTAGTTCAAAAAAACTGCTTGCGTGTTGCATAGGTTTCAGGTTTCACAACTGTGAAGAATTTAAAATTTAGTATACAAAGTTTGATCTATCAGTTCTCCCTTTTAGTGATGCATGCAGGGAGTTTTTATTGAAAGTTAAACAGGAACTGGGTATGCAGGTATGGTTTGCAGGGTTGTATAACATACAGAAGCTTTCTGTTCAGGGTGGATTAGATCTGTTCCCATTTGTAAGCTTGAATGCAGTTGTGCAACATGAAAACTGCAGTGACATGTTATCATTTGACTGTCTCAGTAGTTTGTGATGCATCTGTTGCATGCTATGTTTTCAAAGCTCATTGTTATATTGGCTTTGAATTAAAATCTTGCTAAAACGATTTAAGCCACAGTGTCCTGTGGGGAAAATTGAACAAATTATTTACACCTTCCTACACAGTGAAGAGATTAAGAAGAAACCATTTTAAGTTCCTAGCTGGTATTTGGGTCAACAGGATCCCAAGTCTGATAGCACAAGAGACATTTCAGGGGATTTTGATCTTGAAGCAACTACATTTAAGTGCATTTTTTTAAGCTTGGAAATAGTTACGTGCTATGCATGCATAAAAGCTGTTTGCAGATCCAGATATATGCCATATGCTTTGAAAGTTAGTTACAGAGCCTCTAATTCTGCTGGATAATGAAGGTTAATTTTACTTGTAGATCCAAAAGGTTATTCTGGCACTTGGAGATTATATGGGAGCTACCTGCCATGCATGCATTGGTGGAACCAATGTTCGAAATGAAATGCAAAAGCTCCAGGCTGAAGCACCACATATTGTTGTTGGTACACCTGGGAGAGTGTTTGATATGTTAAACAGACGGTATCTTTGTAAGTATTCACTGAGCATAACTTTTTGTTATTATAAATCAGAACTAGACTATCTAGATTGTAAAAAATGACTTTTTTCTAACAGCTCCAAAATGGATCAAAATGTTTGTTTTGGATGAAGCAGATGAAATGCTGAGCCGAGGATTTAAGGATCAAATTTATGAGATTTTTCAAAAATTAAATACAAGTATTCAGGTGAGCTTGATAATTTATCCCTTTGTTACACCTCGAGGTTCAGTTTAATGCAGGAACTGTTAGAATACAATTTAAGTGTTTTTATTTTCATTCCCCCTGCTTAAAATAATTGATGTATAACCATCTTCGTCTACCACAATTCCATAGTAAGACACAGGCTTCCAATTCCATAGTAAGACACAGGCTTCCTCACGAACATTTTTCTTAGTGTTCCGAAAGTTGTGCTACTTTGTGATACTATCATTGTTTTTTCAAGGTCGTGTTGCTTTCTGCCACCATGCCAACTGATGTGTTGGAAGTGACCAAAAAATTCATGAGAGATCCAATTCGAATTTTGGTGAAAAAGGAAGAATTGACCCTTGAAGGGATCAAGCAATTTTATATTAATGTTGAGAGAGAGGTAATTTATCTTAACACTTTTAAGTGCAGGCGCCTTTTTTTTCCTTCTTGTATAAGCACTGTGCTAAAATTACAGAAACTAGGATCTTATCTTGGTTTTTGTAATAATGCTAGCAGAGTACACGCAAGAAGAAAAGTAACTGCACTAGATAATAAAGACTGGGGTGGACCTCTTTCTTAATGTCCAGTGTCCTTTGTCTTAAGATTTGGTGCAATATGTCTAAAACCTGTCAAAAAGTTCATAACGTAAGTTGGAAGTCATTTTTATTGACTTAACTTTTTCTTGAAATACTGTAGGAATGGAAATTGGATACTCTTTGTGACTTGTACGAGACACTGACAATTACACAGGCTGTTATTTTTCTCAACACAAGGCGCAAGGTGGACTGGCTTACTGAGAAGATGCATGCCAGAGACTTCACAGTGTCTGCTCTGGTAAGAGATGTTCTTAATGACAGCTTGTATTTTCATTAAAGCAGGACATAGACTACAATATAGCTGTGAGTGCTGTGTTGTCGTTCCCCCTGCTCAAAATAAAGTTGTTTCTTATCTATCCCTGTCTGCTTTACTCTTGTAGCAGCCAGGGACGCTTGGTCTCATACATGTTGATAAAAATTGAACGGTTTGTCTGGTGATTCTCGAATTAAGGTTTGTTAATTTGCAGCATGGTGACATGGACCAGAAGGAGAGAGATGTCATCATGAGAGAGTTCAGATCAGGATCAAGCCGTGTTTTGATCACTACTGACTTGTTGGTGAGTCAGTTTTCACTGCTCTTGCTAATCTACCAAAAGTTATTTTGGGGAAAGGTTTTTTTAATGACCTTTACCATCTTGGACTATTTGGGAGAGTAACACAAGGACCACACTCCACAGTGGGCTATATCGGTTAACACATAGCTCACTACTATTTTGTGGCCTACATTCTATTAGTATCTAACGTAAAATTTAGTAATAACCACCCCTGTATTTCAGGCTCGTGGAATTGATGTGCAACAAGTGTCTTTGGTTATAAACTATGATCTTCCTACCAATCGTGAAAATTATATTCACAGGTGAGCAAATTGCCTCTTTAAAGCCACTGTACTTGTAAAATGAATTCAATTGCTTTTGTACTGACTTCATTTGTCTGAAAGGTAACCACAAATGAGGGAATGAATTCAGTAAAATAGTAACTTAGATAATTTGAGATAGTACATGGGAAAATTAACCACACAACAGTGGGAAAACAGTCATAAATGTTGCCCGAAATTTCGGTGGACTTCATGCAGAGAAGGCTTTAGATTCGTTGGTCTTAGTTTGAGCTCTTTCTTAGTGATGCTCTTGTGTCCACGTGCGTCCTTGGTGATTTCTTTAGTTGGGATTTTCTTGGTGTTGTCTGGTAGCAATTTTGAGCAGTCCCCGGTTGGTGGCTTTATCCCTAAATGAGTTGAATTGTACCTTGTTATATGATGTAAAAAAAGACTTTTTAAAAAATACAGGAGTCGATAGCAGCAGTTGATGACAAGATGGCACTCAGAAACGGCGTTGACGTAATTTAGGACGTGGAATCATAAGCGAAACAGCACACTGTTTGAATAAAGAGCGAGTCGGTATTTATATTTGTTTTTCTTTTGTCATGATTATTTGATATTTTAAGTTTTTCCAGCCAAGGCATTTTGTACATTAGGGCTAGCCTAATCAGGTGGTTTGTATTGTCTGGTTTCCATCAGGAAAGTAGTAGAAAGCTGTTTAGAGGTAAAACACGTTGAGTAATTTGAGTTGCAACGTGTGAAACTGAGCAAAAAAGCAGTGATGAGTTTGGGTTACCATACCAAATACTTAGTTTTCCCACTGGAAAAAGATTGTTAAGTTTTAGACAATAGTTAACCTTAAAGCATTTGTATTTACAGTTTACAGTTCCAGGAGTGCGTCGAAGTGGATTGCATAACTTCTTTTGTTTTATCCCTGGTGTTTACATCTGTCCCAGGCTGACATCTGCTCTTGGCTGGCCCACTTTGGTATGGGCTTTAATTTCACTACCCCAAACACAGTACTGTCATCTGCTTTAAAAAAAATAATGCTCAAGACACCTGATAAATCTCATTTTGCAGCCAGACAGGCCTTGACTCTTTTTGGCACTAACTGCAAAGGAAGATTTTTTTCTCTAGCTATTGATTAGCAGCTAGTGCTCCTTTTAGAAGCATGAACTATGACCTTGCTTAAGTAAACAGCAGCTGATGGTTAACAAGTGGATCTTCATGTTCAGTAGTTCATGCATAATATGGGAGAAGTCACATTCTAATTGCTGGTTTTCTTTTTCTTACACAGAATTGGCAGAGGGGGTCGATTTGGGAGGAAAGGTGTGGCTATAAACTTTGTTACTGAAGAAGACAAGAGGATTCTTCGTGACATTGAGACTTTCTACAATACTACAGTGGAGGAAATGCCAATGAATGTGGCCGACCTTATTTAATTCCTGGGATGAGATAGTTTTGAATGCAGTGCTCGCTGTTGCTGAATAGGCGATCACAACGTGCATTGTGCTTCTTTCTTTGGGAATATTTGAATCGTCTCAATGCTCATAACGGATCAGAAATACAGATTTTGATAGCAAAGCGACTTTAGTCGTGAGCTCTTGTGAGGAAAGTCATTGGCTTTATCCTCTTTAGAGTTAGACTGTTGGGGTTGGGTATAAAGATGGGGTCTGTAAAATCTTTTTTTCTTAGAAATTTATTTCCTAGTTCTGTAGAAATGGTTGTATTAGATGTTCTGTATCATTTAATAATATACTTGTGGACTAAAAGATATAAGTGCTGTATAAAATCAGCCAATTATGTTAAACTAGCATATCTGCCTTTATTGTGTTTGTCATTAGCCTGAATAGGAAGGCCTTTAAAATTGACTTTTTTTTAGAAAGTATTTGAATGCATTTTGTTTGGTATTGTATTTATTCAATAAAGTATTTAATTAGTGCTAAGTGTGAACTGGACCCTGTTGCTAAGCCCCAGCAATCATATCCTAGGTAGGGTTAAACCCCCAGTAAAATTGCCATATTGCACATGTCTTAATGAAGTTTGAATGTTAAATAAATTGTATATTCACTTTAAAGATGGTCTGGTTATTTTTTATTTAAGATTGGCAAAAAGGTAGCTGAATCTGATCAGCAGTTCTGAGTTAACTGTTGCATCACAGTAGAGCACAGGCCGATCAATTGCAGGTGTTCATCAGCACCATCTGCTAAGCATTTATCTACTTCCTACAAGAAAAAGGTTGAAAATTGTACAGACTTAATACAATTCCAAGCAAAAGAATACAGCTGGGATTACATCAACCTAAAAAGCTGTACACTCCAATTGAGGATTTAGCAAAGCTAAAAAGCCCATTCTCATTCTCAAAATGGGTAGAAGAGTTTTAACACAAGACTTCTCCAAAGAGTATAAATGGCCAACAGACAATGTAAAAACAAGTACTGGCAAGAAGGAAGAGGGAGGGTGAAATCAGGAGGGATGCGCACAACACAAGTGACCATTATGGTTCATGAGTGATCTGGTGGGAGAACTTCAGGGTAATTGTAAGGAAACTCAAATAATTGAAGCATATTGCTAAAATGTGTAAAAGTACTTACAGCAAGTTTCTCTGTTATAATGGACTTCTGCTTATCAGAAAGGTCATTTTCTACAACTACATCATGAAGTTGATTTACAAGCTGAGTTGCTGCATGACCTTCATCAATTAAGTCCTGTAATAGAAAGCTGTGTTTAGTTAGTATAATCATAGTTTTCCTTTCCCCAAAGTGAATATAGACTGATTTTTACCTTTACTACAGCTTCTAGTTTGTCAAAAGAACCACTCTGACAGGCAGCAAATACTCCACTAATAGTCTCAGCTGGTATTACCTAAAACGTGAAAAAGGTGTTTGAAAATGCCCTCATTAATAAGTGCCTCCCGAAAGCTACTGCATGAACATAAGCTCCAGGTAGCCACAGTCTCCTTGACAGCTAATCTTAACTAGTCCACTCTACCATGCAGCCAGGGTGACAAATTGTTTTGAAGTCCTTAAATCCTTGCCAAGTACATGACAATTTTCAAGAGTGGCATAATTCTTAAGAACAATGGCTAATATCCCAAAGGCACAACCTCCAAGTATATTAGAGGATTTTAACAGTGAGTTGGGGGAGGGGCACACTTTGTCATTTGAAAGGTGCTTTTAAGGAAAGTGCCCTTTTTCCAAGTAAAGATAACCACTAACAATTTTAAATGCCTTTAATATCCAAGAAACTAAAGGGGACTAACATCAGTTTCACTAAGAGAAAAATCCTTAGTGACATAGGTTTCCAAAGTAGAACACAGAAAATAGACCCTGAAACATCCAAACAGGTGTAGCACTCAAGTGGTTTCTGTAGTTGGGCACGGTGGCTCGTGCCTGTAAGCTTCAACCTATGAAGCAGCAGGGGCTGGGGATCGCGGTTCGAGTTTCGCCTGGGGCCTGTAGCGAGACCTAGTTACAAAAAATAGCTGGGTGTGGGGGCACACGCCTGTTATCCCAGCTACCTGGGAAGCTGAGGCTGGGGATTGCTTGAGTCTGTGGTACCCCAGGCAACGAGAGCCTGTGGTTCCATGGGCAAAAATAGCGAGACCTAGTCTCAAAAACAAAAACAAAAGTGGTTTCTATAAATTAGACTTTTTTTTTCTTGTGACTATAATTACAATAGATTTCATGTGTATCAGAACAGGAATATAAATACCAAAAAAAAAAAAAGCTTGATTGCCACATCCCGGAAGTTTTATTCCCTTACACTTCTAGTGTATTTGTTGGCATACCTAGACAAAGAACTCCCCCCCCCCCATCATTGTAAAAATCCTCTAATATATTTATTTGGAGGTTGCACCACTGGGAGGTGATTAGGTCATGGTTGGAGCCCTCATAAAAGGGATAGTGGTGCCTTTATTAGCAAGTACCATAAAGCACCCTTCAGCCACATGAGCATGCAGCAGGGAGAGGAAGGTCACCAGTCAACTAGGAGTCTATAAACTTGAAACATCTAGAGACTTCAGTTAGACACTGAATCTGCAGACTCCTTAATATGTTTATATGATGTTGATGCTGTCCATAAGCTAAGCAAAAATAAGGTATAATTTTAGACTAAAACAATACATAAATTATTTGCTGGGATGGAAATTTTCTAAGTCATACCAAAAAACTCAAAGAATCAGAGTATCTAGTGATCTTACCCCAGCAATGTCTGTGATCACTTTCTCTGTGACCTCTTTTCCACCTGTTAATCGAGTAGCACTTTGAAGAAATGTGATGGCCTTTCTTAAGTCTCCTTCTGACACTTGAACAAGGTAAGTTATTCCCTAAAGAGGAAAAAAAATGTTTATTTACCTGTAACAATTAAGGCTTTTTGAATTGGACTTTAAAAAGGTTTTACGCTACAATGGGGGAAAAAATAAAAATTTATGCCCCTTTTTGAAGACTTATCACCAACCCTATAGTGGCAGAATTCATGGAGCTTGATCCAACAAGAGGACAAAGGATAGATCTCTTGCCTTTGAAATCACTTTGCATAAATGAGATCTTCCATACTTACTCTATTTTGATTACATGAAACAAAAATTCAAAATATGGTCAAATTTTGTTATAATGAAAAGGCATAAATATACCATCACAGAATTTCATCATATCAAAGTAGAGTATTAGCTGGGAGACTAAAATCTTTTCATTATGCTGAGATTCGTCATTATTATAGAATCTGTATTATTTGTATGAACTCTACCCTAGTTTTGGTCTCTCAAACACTAATAGATAATAAACTCACTAAACTAACAGATTACTAATAGAAAAGCTGAAGTTGGAATTTCTAGATATTCCCACTGTTGATCATTCGTTTTGTTTGCCAGAGAAAATGGTACCAGAAATAGAAATAGGGACTCTTTCAGGGTTTCTTCATATGCATTCATCAAATAAATTAGTAATTACCTCATTGCTAATTTTGACATCTTCTTTATTAGCAATGTCTAGTAGACGCTGCTGTTGAATTTTATCTGACAGAGGTTTGAAGCGGAATTTAGAACATCTAGATGTCAGGGGTTCAATTATTCTGTAAAATATTGGAAAAAAGATCAGTGTCTAAAGATAAGCCCCCACCCTCAAAAGAACACATTTTCATCAGTAATCCATACCAGGAACTAATAGATAAAATTAATGGAGTCTTGAAATTTTGTTCTCTCTAATTGAGGCTATCAAAATAAGGTTGCCTAGCAGCTATTTTCAGGGCAATATACATACCGACTAACATAGTTACAGATGAGACAGAATCGGGTGGTTTTAGACTCTTTCTCCATGGTACGTCTTAAAGCTGCCTGAGCGGCTGCGGTCATAGAATCTGCTTCATCCAGAATCACAATCTTAAAAGGAGGACATGGCTTCCCACTGATTTACAGAAATAGACAGGAATTAAAAGATCATGTGTTATCACCTCAATTTCATTTTAGAAAATTCTCATGACCCCCAAAAGAAACTGTGCACATTATGAATCAATCCTTTTCCAACTCACCCAGTCATAGGCAACCATGAATCTCTATTCTCACCTATTCTCTACATTTCATAGAACAAAATCATATAATACTATCTTTTATGATAGCTTTTTTCACTTAGTAGTATATATATTTTATTATATAAAATTTACTTTTTTTTTTCTCCTTTTGGGTGTTCCTTTGATCACTCTATCTCCTCTTTCACTGCCAGTTGCTAGTCAATTTTTAGCTCACTGGATTCTTCCTTTTCTTTCCTGGAATAAAGTCCTTTTCCCAGGTGAGGACGTGTTTCCCTGGGACACAGCAGTCTGTGCTAAGTTTTCCAGATGTATCTTTATTGTGGGTAGCCAGTTTGTGCATGTTTATAGCCTTTCAGTAACTCCTTCTTACTGGTTGTCTACTCCAACCCAGTTTCTGTCATATTTTGCTGCTTCTTTGCTTTACAGTTCTGGTCTCTGGCATTGGGAGTGTTTCTCCCAGCCAATGTCCATAGACATCGAGGATAAGCATTAGCGGATGGCTGGTCCAGCTCGTCATGGAGTTGCTGCCCCGTCTCTGTGGTCTTCTCCCCATAGAATGGGAGGGTACCTAGCTACCACTGAAGACATGTATGAAATTTTGTGCCCATCAGTGAAAATGTTGTAGGTGTATTTCTGAGACAGGTTGTCACTACAGTTGGTCTCACAGCCCTGTGTCCTCCTATGGATCTGAAATGATCTTTTGTCCTGGGCCTTAACTCTCTCTCCTCACCTCCAGCTACATGTGTATCTATTCCATCCTGCTGAGGTTTGACTGGATTTGGAATAAACAAAAGGGGATGGTTCATAGTCCCCATCCCCAACCCTAAGGGAGCACCAAGGGAGAGTGGAGGCCCGGTTACCAGGAGCTGGAGTCTGGCGGAAGTGCAGAAACACGCCCTCCACTTCCTCATGCCCATTAAAGACAGTATTATATTTTCAATGTTCATTCATATTGTAGTATGTTACTGCTTCATTCCTTTATATCGCCAAATATTATGGCAAATGAATGTATTACATTTTATTTATCCATTCACCAGTTGATGAATATTTAGATTTTTTTCCACATTTGGGCATTTACCTAGGACTGGAATTGCTGGATCATATAACTCTATGTTTAACTTGTAGAGGAAATGCAAAATTTTCAAAATGGCTGCACCATTCCACATTACAATGAGCAATGGTTAAGGGTCCAATTTTACCACTTCTTGCCAATAATTTCTTTTCTGGCTTTTGGTTATAGTCATTGTAGTGGGTGGAAGGTGTATCTCATCACTGTTTTTTGTTTCTCTAGTGGCTAATAATTATGATGAACATGTCTTCTGATGCCTGTGGAGAGTTCGTAAACTTTTCTTGGGTAAATGTCTTTTTGGATCTTTAGCTCATGTTTTAATAGGATTGTCAGTGTTTTTTCTATATTCTTGAGCTAATAATTACTTATCAGACATATTATCTATACTTCTATTATTCACTTCAAGATAATATCAAAAATTAGTCATTTACTTACTACAAATTCTTAAGTGTGCTCTGATGTAAATTTAAATATATGCCAGGTACAAAACATTTAAATGTAGAACTTTTCTGTATTTGGAGTATAAGTAGTTGACTTAATTACTCCTGATTATTCCCATTTGAGATGCAAGAAAAAATCATCCTTGCACTTTCTGTCTGTCTGACTGTGGCAGCCAAGATTGAATGGGGAGTATAAGCAAAAAAGTTTTTGCAACTCAACCTTGTAAAATAAACCTGTTTTGCTTAAAGAAAAAAAAAAAATTACTCCCGTTTAACTCAGGGTAGTCCTATTTTAGTTATTAATACCTACTTTTTCTCTCTAAAAGCTTTCCAGTTTGTAAAAGAACTTAAAATGTTATTCTAATACTGAAATACCCACTGAAGCTTTAGATACCTACCTATTAATTATCAAGTTTGATTAATAATTACTATTTAGACAAAACATCAGTTAAAAACCCTTGATAACAAAGACAACTTAAAAAAACTAGCTATTATAATAGAAAGGTCTGGGATTATATAATTTAGTAGAAATATGATTTAACATGAAAAGAGGAACTGGAAATTTGATAGAAACATTCACTTTATGTAAGCCATTCATTTTACACAAATACATAGTTTTACTGACATAACATTCATCTTATACAAACAATTTATAAATAAAATATAGAGAAGAGAAAGTGAGTTTACTTACTCAGAACGGCTTCCTGAGACAGTTAATTGAGCAAAATTCTTCACTTTCTCTCTAACTACTTGTATTCCACGTTCATCAGATGCATTTAACTCAAGAACTCTTAATCGGAAAAGTTCAGGTCTATATCAAAATGAAACAAATATGGAAGAGGATATACAAGTAAACCAATGTTTTACAACAGTATAAAATCTACTTAGTAAACAATATGGATTAAAAAGCACATCCTCACTTCATTATTTCTTTTGCAGAGGTATGTAGTTTAACATCCTAGAGTTCTATGCATTTAAAAAAATAGGAAGACATGATGTCAATCATAAAAATTTATAATTTTACATTATAAATATGAAAATTTATATCAATTTTCTACTTATGATTGTATAATTGTCTGTCCATGTCATTAGAATGACTGCAAGTATCACTTTAATAGTAATATATGATATTCATCCTATAACAGTATCATCATTTAAATTTAATATATTTTTATTACACATTTACATAGTTTTAAAGTTATAATTTTAAGTAATGCTGTAGTTTAGTATATTTGAATTATTTTCATAGGATGGCTATATAGAAAATTAATGGATTAAAACATGAACCATTTAAGTAAATGTAAAAAAAATCAAATGTATCTCAATATAGAGAAATCTGTGTAATCAAAAGAAAATGAAAACTGGCATATTCCACCATGCCACTGTTTTGAAAACTTTTACCCACATATATATGTATTTCTTTTAAATAAGAAAACAAAGTTGGGATTTACTTTCCCTAAAGAGCAAGACATTCTAAGCAATTTTCTATGGGCATAAACATTTTAAAAAGTCAGTGCATAGATTTCTATTTTAAAGCCATATATAATATTAATTGTGGAATTTATAATTAAAATAAGTCTTTGTAGTACTGTAAGGGCAAACATTTTAAAATATTTAAAAAACATATATAACCTAAATACTTATTTTAGAGTAACTAGCTAAGGAATTTCACTACAATATTAAGCCTGTTCCAGTTGTGGAATTCTTAGTTTTCTTAAAAAAGAAAATCTGCTGTCAAAAAGGTAAAATATCAGGCTCACAGAGTTTTCCCTTTTGTCTTTTACACTTTGCTGGAATTAACTACCTTTAAATGGGTGGTTTCACATATTTTCTGCTGTAGAACTTTAGACATATACTATTTGTATATACCTAATACAAAAATTCAGAATAAATTCAAGATAACCTTTATTATGCTATCTTGAATACCAGACCTGGACTGATACACCTTTTTAACTCTTGGTAATGATCGCCTTTACAATGGTTTGTTAATCCAAGCTAACTTGGGTTAGCTAAAGTAGGAAGACGGACCTAAGAGGGTGGTTTATGGAGATTTTCAGATGTACCTGCAATCATACTACATCAATTGTCACATACTCTGTCTATACTCAGGAGACTTGTGAGCTAGGAGCTACCTAGCCTTTCCAGAGGCTGAACCTAGAAAATTAGCACAACAGGAAAGTCAAGGAGTGCTGTGGTTCAATAGTATCAAATACAATAAGTTCAACCATACAATAATGTGGCTGTGAATACAGTTATGAACAGAATAGTTAGATTACTGGAATGGCTGCAGTTAGGTCAGTTGTCTGAATTCTAAAATCGTAATGATATTGTTCAATTACTGAAAAAATGAAATCATGAGATACCCTGTGCTGTAGTACATTTATACACTTGGAAATGGGCCCAACAGATTAATAAACAATTCAGAGACAAAACTAAAACCCAATAACCTCACAGGGAATTCTAAATAAGACAAAACTAAAACCCAATAACCTCACAGATAAATAAAAAAGAGATTTCAACTCACCCAAAGAGTTCCCTGGCTGCTGCCAAAATAGTGGATGTTTTACCAGTTCCAGGTGGTCCATAAAATAAAAGATTAGGGAGCTGCAAAGTTTAAATGTTTTTATTATTTAAAAATTGTACTCTGGCACAAACTGATGAAAATGGTGATTGAAAATATCTACGGAACAGTGCAATAACTTCCTAATAGAGAGGGTACACATAGTCAAAGATTTCTCAGTAAAATTGATATCGTGTAGTAATAACTAAATCTACTTTTAAATATTATACCATCACTTTTTTCCCCAGGAGAATGTTCTAATATCATAAGCTGAATCAATATTTATGATTCTCTAACCAAGTCACTTCAGTGGAATTTTAAAAGTTGGAATTAAAAACTTTTATTTTAGAAGTTAATACTAGGCGCCTGTCAGTTCCTTCCCCCAAGCATGTGCACAGGATCTGATAGATGTTATATTTTATAAAGATGCTAATAGCTTTAAAGGGGAAATATTAAAAAAGACCATTGAACTTGGCCAACACTGAGAGGAAAAGACATGTTACGGCAATGGATGAACTAGGAATTCCAAGAACAGAAACATTAAAAAAACTAAGAAACTATTAAGTGCCAGGCAATGCTCTATCTATATCAGGATATGTGCCCTATACAGATACCCACATGTGTCAGGTAGAATGCCTTAGTGGAAGAAATTATATAGGTTTAAATAGCTAGTTATCTACTTTAAGTCTAGTTAGTTTAGTTCCTATCAAGCAGACAATAGATTAAAATATGTACTAAATTCTAATGAGTTCTATTATGAAACTATACATTCTTCTGTATGTTCCTCCACAAACAAAAATCAGTCTACACTGGAAACCTAGCAAACCAGCTTAATTTGCTTTTATTCTTTTCTAAACCTCTCCCTTCTAATCCTTTCATTCTTCACCCATTCTTCTGTTATATCTCTGTTTGCACTTGGAGGTATTCACTGGTTTTACACTGAGAAAACAAAAATAGACCAAAAACCCAATTCAATTGGTTGTTATACCTACAAAACCATTCATAATCTGCTTTGCACCTCTCACTTTCTAGGCTTTAACTCAGGATGGCTTCCAGTAACTTACTTCCATCAGTCTTTATTGCATTTGATATAATTTGCATTTATTATTATTTAATGTATGATTAGG
Source organism: Uropsilus gracilis (assembly GCA_004024945.1). Lineage (NCBI taxonomy): Eukaryota > Metazoa > Chordata > Mammalia > Eulipotyphla > Talpidae > Uropsilus > Uropsilus gracilis. The sequence goes on along the minus strand of PVHY01007840.1, from coordinate 19,564 downwards.
TTCAATTTGCATTTATTTTTTATTTAATGATTGGGTCTAATCTGAAAATACCTCTCTACCTTACTGCAGTATAAACTTAAGGAAGTCGAGGACATTATTTTATTCCATTTACATCTATAATATAACCTTAGCATCTCATGTGGTACTTGATATGTACCAAATAAAGTAGCATGTACATAAACCTATGTACATGACTATTACTATTATATTGGAAACAAAGCTTACAGACTATAAAATTCACTAGTTAAAAAAAAAAAAACTATGCATCTCAGTTTCCAATGGTTATGATTATTTCAATCTGCGCATACCTCCATATTTGTAACAACTTAATAAGATAACTATCACAGTACTGTCAGGTACATATAGTACATTCAAGAACTGTACCAGTTCTTGAAATTGAAATTATAAGTGAAATACCAGTACTTAAAACTGACTTCTGAAAAAAATCTTATTACCATCCAACTTAAAACCTTTTAAAGTAAAGAATTACTTTTGTTCTTTAGAATTTAAAAAAGTTACTTCATCTTAACGTTTCAAAACTCAGTCTGAAAAATATAAAATATTAATAAGGAGTTAGAGAATTCTTAATTCAGCCTCATGAGTTAGGTATAAAGTGAAAAAGTGGGTCATAATTTAAAAAAAGTATTGGATTGTTATCCCACATTTGCCTGGAGTTAAAAATACTACCAATGAAAATAAATCTTGTCCTGCAATCTATACTACTATGCAATTAAAACTGTATATTATTATAAAATTAAAAAGCAAAGATAACTGGACTAAATTAAAACAAATAATGGTAGCGAAAAGATTTTAAGTAGTATTGGTCATACACTTTTTTTCAAAATAGATACTATTATACTGTATTTCAAGGAAGAGAGAGATAGCAGCAAAAAACACAAAAGTATCTCTTACACCAAGGTAGTGAAGTTTAGAGGACAGAAGCAAGGTTTAGGAATAAAGCAAAAACCATATCACATTTTCTTGAGCAATTTTACCCTTCAATGAGTTTTTAAACAACTCATCATATATAACTTAAAATAGCAAATTATTCATATGGGCTTATCACTCTGAATAATCTAAAATGCAAGTCGTTAAAGGATATTTAATCACACAGATCACAGCAGAAGACACAATACAATAAGGAGAATTAAATGCTCATTTTATTGTATTGTTCAAATCAAATCATCATATTAGGGAAGCAATTTACTTTCAAAGAATCTCTTTATAGGACATGTACCTGTAATCTCATATTCATTTGGGTTTGCATGGTTATTCTGTCTCTCCCCACCAAAATAAAAGCTCATGAAATAGGATACCGAATCTGTCTTGCTCAATGGTTTATACTTGAGTACGATAAAATAATGTCAAATAGGAGCTATACAATAAAAACTGCTGAACTAGTCATTCATTGTATGGTCATGAAAAGTCTACATATAAAGCATGGCATTTAAGGGGGCAGGAAATTTAAAGAAAAAAGGAAAGTGAATAATTTGTGTTAAATTTCCCAAGTATATTAAACACAATCTTTTACTCACATCCGCTCCTTCTAAAGACTTTTTCAATACTGCAACTACTTCTTCCTGGAAAGCAACTTCATCCACACATTTTGGGCGACTGGGGAGGGAAAAAAAGGTTATAGTGTAGTACAATGTATTAGTTATAGCAGATTTCCTTTTGTTAAAAGATAGTTCTCATATATTGGTAATAATACCTTTTTTATAATTGGAAGCAGGTGGAAACTCTACTTGTTATTTACTACAAGCAAATATATACTAAAGGTATGAAGCAATTTTTCATTTTTCCGTATGTATTATTTGCATCTGATACACTCACAAAAATTAAGCAAATGCTAACTGCTTAAAAACTGAAAGCAAACATTTGCTTAGAAAGTATTTTGGAAAACCACACACCTAAACTGAAAAAGGAAAACTAATTAGTTAGCTCAGCATAGGTAAATATTTTGGTTAATAGTTTCATAAATGCAATTATGAAGTCAACTAGCAAATACCAATTTTTTTAAATCATATGACTGCACAAAAAAATGCAGATCTATTCACTTCATTGAGGTAACAACATAACAAGTTTAACCAATAATGAAGTATATTAATTTACAATTTTCATCTTTGTTTCATTAGTGGTAGTAGAAGCTAGAACAAAATTATATTCCCAATCCTAAGATTAGGCACTGTGCTTAGTAACGAAAAGTTTTTCTTTTATTCATGTTTTCCTAAGCAGGAACTTCATACCAGGTGTTTTCTAGGAAAACTAGCATATGGCATAAACTGGGGACTAGAAAGACAAGAATGAAGAGGGCAGAATGTAAGGCAAGATAAAATATTAGGAACTGTGATGAATTGAGGAACGTATGACCTTCCTAAAATGAGACGAACTCTTGTCCTTCTAACTATTGTCAGATAAAAACTTATACCCAGTGTGGCTTAAATTAATAAGCTAATAATATTGATTTTCCTTTCCCTTATATCTATTATAATAATCCTTTAATCTATTTAAATCTATTTTAATTTAAAAATCAAGATCTTTTGTGTGAATACTTTTTTTTTTTTTTTTGAGACTAGGTCTTGCTTTGTTGCCTTGGGTACCAAGGGTTCAGGCGATCCCCAGCCTCAGTTTCCCAGGTAGCTAGGATTACAGGCATACGCCATAATGCCCAGCTTTTTTTGAGACTAGGTCTTGCTATGTTGTCCCGGGTGGGTCCCGAACCCGTGGACTCAAGCGATTTCTAGCCTCAGCCTGTACTTCGTAGGCTGTAAATGCATGCGCCACTGTGCCTGGCTGAAATTTATTTTTAAAAGCATTGTTGGTATCACCAAAACATACAAGCACTTTATTTGGCTGTAAGTAGTCTGCAAACCCATGGTAATAACTGTGAGGTGTGAGGTGACATCAGAGGATAGAAGAACTTGTCATAGTATCATTTAGGTGATGGGTATTTAAGTGTCACTCTAAATTGACTATTTCTTGCAAAAATGTATAAACAAACAAAAACAATTTTCATTATTAGTGATGAAAAAGGCACAGATTGTTTGGATTTAAATAGAACTCTAACCAAGAGATTATAGCCAGCATACAGAAGTTTTCTTTTCTTTATTATTATATCCCAGTCCCTGAAACAATAAATCTTAGTTACAGATTAAGACTAGTTAATCTACAAAGTTAAATTAAATGAGACCATTCTAAGCTACATGGTTCCAAAAACATGTGTTTTAAGGACAACACCCAGACAAAGCAAATCACGCCCCCCCCTTTAGTAAAAAAAAAGTGATCAAAACTGGTTTATTATTTCAACAAGAACACAAGCATTCTTACTATTTTTCCACCCATGGCACAGGTCTGACTTTCTTGTTTTCTCCACTACTTCCTGCAGAGGCAGAAACTCCACGTTCCTTGGTTATTGGTGGCTTAGTACTGATAGATGCACCTTTTAGAAATGCCTGCATGGTAACTTCACCCTTACCTGGTGCAAGAGAGAAAAGGCACTTGTGAAACCATTATGAGGAAGCACAGCATGAAAGTACACTTAATCTTGTGCAAAGCCACTCCATAATTACTTGCTAAATAAATGTATTAACCCCTGATCTTGCAAACTCTGAATGCACTGCACTAAAAGTTACAGAGATATAGGTGAAAGTGCTTAAGGAACTAGACTCTCTAACAACGATAAATCATGTGCAAGAAAACCCTTGAAAACTGTAAATTTCTGATAAATATGTAATTAAGGCCTAACAGTTCCTGAGCCTCAACAGTCTCTTCCCTTTCAGTCATGGGTCTAGTTTTTAGTTCAGATAGGAAAATGGATTCAGTAAAGCGTGCTGGGACCACAAATGAAAATCTTCACTACTGCTATTGAGATAAACATTCTTCCAGGCAGCAAAAGGCTGTTTTCAGTGATAGAAAGTGAGTGTGCCTGAAAATTCCCAGCATTATAACAATTCTATTTAAAAACAGAATCCTTTGACCGCTGATTCCCCCAGTGCAGGGACAGGATAGGGGCTCCACAAAACTGGTGACTGAATTATCATTTATTACACTCAGTTTACTTTTCTGTTAAGTAAGTTAAGGTTTATTATATAAGGCAGCTGAGTCAAATAAATTGTCCAAATGCATAATTCTGTGTCGGGCACATAAGATATAGATACACAACTGTTTATTAATAATACACAGTTACGGTTTTTAATGTTATGAAAATATGCCCTCCCTGCCAACCCAAGCAGGGCTTTGAAAGATGCCGTACTGAGCAAGCCACCATTTCCACAAGTGGCGCGGAGAGGGTAGAAGTAGGCTACACACTAGTGCCAATCCGTCCCCGTGGGCACCACGACGGTTGTGGAAGACGTCAATGGCACAGAAGTAGAGGAAGAAGGGAACCCTGGCAATTTCTCCGGCATGTCACCTACTTTGTCAGCTCCCGATGCGAGTTTGGATACTGCCTGGGCCTTGCAGCCGCTAGTCTTCCAGGCGAGAAGAGGCCGGCCCGTTCCTCGCGTTACTCGGAGATGGAAAGTACGAAGGTTTGGCAGTCTTAGTTCGGCTTCCCCATCGAAGACTATGAAGCCCAGAAAGCCGCGAGCCACAGACCCAGTCTAATGTAAGAATCGCGACACCCAGCGCGAAAAAAAGCCCCAGTTCCCGCCACAAAAACGCGCCCGGGGCAGGGCGGGAATCCGGGACACTGCACACGTCGCTTCCGTTGCGTCACTTCCGGTCTGCCGCAGCGCTGGGCGCTTTGCTCCCGTTAGATTTTTCAGGCGTATGTAGGGGTTAGCACCGTTTTAGGGCTGCGTCAACTGAAGCAGCATACAATAAGGAGGTGTAAGTATATCTATGCCTCCTTGTTCCGGTGGATTCCTGCGACTCCAGACAGCAGAGCAAGCGCACTAGTGGGCGACCGTCCCCGGGGACAGGCTCGAGCAGCGCACTTGGAGGGGTGTGCTCAGCGGAGGTGCGCCGCGGGGGAAGAAGCTGAGGAGCCCTGGGCCCCAAGGCGCACCGAAGGTCTGGAGAGGTACTCTCTCGGTTTCGATACGAGTCTCCAGAACCTGAACCGCACTCTGAACTTCACTGGCGCTCATGGGCGTCTCACTGGCATTTCTGTGGTGGTGCTATTGCGCATACCTTACTGGAATTGGGAGGGACGGAAGCGATCCTTCACTGAAGAGGGCATCCTGAGGATCCCTGTTCTGTCCCACCGTTTGTGCTTTATGGGCAGAGACTTTACCTTACTCTTTTGACAGCGTGTGGCTTTTACTTCTTTTAGTTTCTGTCCATTCTTGAGAGGACGGTTCTTGCCTTGCAGCTAAGGTACTTTCCTAGTCCCAGAGACCTACCTAGAAAGCAGACACTAACGATAAATTAAAAGTTCTTGTAATAATGTTAACACCTCTAGGGTACATGCACTATGGATTCTAGATCAGGTGTCTAAGCCTACCCCATTTATCTTTCCCTGTCGTTGATATTAACCCTAAGTTTTTCCTAAATCCTGTTGAATCTGACCTTTCTTAAATACTACCTTCCAGGCAGAGCTTTATTAATTATTTTCACCTATAAGGTTGCTGTGGATCTTCTCCAAGCGAATGACTCGAATTTTTCTGTCCTAATAACCCAGTATGATGCTTAATTATTGCTTGTTAATTTTACATGTTTATTTGAATTTTAACGATGTTTATAGAAGTGTTCACAATGTTAGGAGCAGAGGATAAAGCAGACTGTAAAATCCTCAAGTGATTTTACAGCTTAGGGGGACAATAGACACTGTGATGTGTGATGTAGAGGAAGGAAGGATCTTTGTGTACATATAGTTAAGGCTTAACCTAGCCAAGAGTTTGGTCAACTTAACTAAGGGCATTTTATGTTTCTTCTTAACTCCCGCAGGATCTGCACAATCTCTGGAGAATCTAAACACACAAGTCATTGGTTTACAGTATCGTATACATCAGAACGTACACTTATTATTTCTACATTTTTCTTGAGATTTAAGACTTTCACATTTTATACGTTTTTTTTAATTGATTGCACACACACATTACATCATTGCATACTCCGAGGTTTTTCCACTACCTTGTCACTTGTGAACCATCATCTTAATCTCTTTTGCCCATCCTTCCCCTGAATATTTCTTCATTTTATTATTTATCATCCTTCAATAAAATAAAAAGATCTATGAAGGTAGATGATTTTTACTCGCTACCTGAAGAAGCACCACAACCAGAGGAAAATAAATCCAATTTTACAGATAAGAAAGATGAGAATTACATGAAAAAAATTATAGCAAATTAGCCACATTTACTATTTCTGACTCTGGATCAAGGGCTTTTTAGTCACTGGGAAAGCCCAGGGTTGGCAAAGAAGTATCTTTATTCCATCTACGGAAGGAAGGCCCCGAATGGTAGCCTGTATGGATAGTTGGTTTAGATAAAAGACTTTCCTTTCTCTGGTATAATTGATGCCTTTTTGGAGTGGCAAGTCTTGATGGTTAGAGATTGGCTTGGTTGTGCTTTTCCAATTTTATTATATGTGCTGCCGAAGCAAACACATGGTTGTACTTTTCCCTTCAGCCATCCATTCCCCTGTTGACAGATATGGGCAGCTTCTTAACCCGGGTATTTCATGAACTTATATGGGCATCATATGTTGTCTCTGTCACCAGGAGAGGAAATGTCCTTATATATTTTATTTTTGTATTATACACTGTTATTCTTGTGATAAATTGAGTTAACACATTTATATTAGCTTTTATTACTAAAAAAAAGATATTTGTTTAGTTAACCTTACAGTACTGTTATGTGGAGATTTGTTACTTTTAATGCCAAAAGAGAGTTTTCAAAAGTTGAGTATAACTGTACTTAATGTGTTACCCTTTGAAACAGATAGGACAGGACTGTACCTAGATTTGATTTGAATGGAAATAAAGATTTTTGTCTAATCCTGGGAAGGATTAGATAGTAGGTGATAGTGTCAATATTAAAGTCAGGAAATGCAGAAGTCATTACTATGCTGATGTTTCACCTTGCAGAACTGAAATTCACTGTCCCAGCTGCTGTGTCAAGAACTGACAGTGGTCCACTGAATTCTCTCCAAGAATTGTCCACAGCCAAATAGAAACATTTTGTGAGGAATTATATTTCTTCCTTGGGGACAACCCATTTGTGAGAATTAGTCTAAGAGGGTGTAGAGCCCTTTGCATAATACTTATGGATTGTTCCAGTTCCAGATCTCTGGTGTACTGGCATCACAGTACAACTTCTGCCCAATTCTCCTTCCCTGACACCTCTCGGGTATTAGTCTCAAGAGTACCACCCACTCAAAATCCTTGCATGCAAATTTCAAGATTCTGTTTCCTAAGATACTGTGAGTGTTGGTGCCCGATGTAGTCCTAGAAAAAACACTTAAGATGAAATTTTGAAGTTAGATCACTTATCTATCTACCTTCCAGTAATGAGAACCCCATCATGGGTGGTAGTGAAGTACTGAGAGCTTCATGGTAGGATGCCATGGTTGATGTTAAAGCTTTCACCATTAGGAAACTGGGATGGGGTGTCACTGGAAGGGGGTGTATAATTTTAGGAAATAGTAGTTAAATGAATATTTGAATTGGGTGATCATTTTTGGGAGAAGGTTCACTAGTTCATTAAATATTCTAGTTCATGAAATAAATAAATATTCTAGTTCACTAGTTCATGAAATATTCAGCCTAATGCTCAATTTATACAATCGAACGGAAGCAAAGATGGATGATCAGAACACTGCAGTTGTGATGATATAAAGTTATGATCCCTTTTAAGCTTCCAAGTCTGAGCCAGTACTCTGATGGAAGAAGTTAGTGCTCGTGAAAAGGGACCCTGCAGACATCATGGCAAAAGTATAAGGTAAAGATTTTCTTAGCCCTTTCTCAAAGCCTATCCATCAAGGGAAAGAAGAATATAAAACCTTTCAAGGACTATTGGACACAAGGTGTGAATAGAGATAACCCAGGAGCCCAAAATATTCTCATTACTCCCTGCTAGAGGGGTATAAACACAGCCAGGGATATAAATGGAATTTTGACTCAAATCTGACTTACGGTAGGTCCACTGATGATAGACTTGCCTACTGTTATTTGCTTGGTTTCCAGAGGTATAATTGGAATGGTCATGCATGAGTATTAGCAGAACTCACCTTGTTCACTGTTGGGTATAGGTAGTCATAGAAAACCAAGTAGAAGTGTAAGAAAAAACCCTTCCCATCCTAACCAGTGTAGTAAGGAAAAACCAAGTACATAATAAGGGATGACAAATAGTGGTGCCACTCTGAAACAACCAGAGTGGGTCAGAATGGTGCTCCTTTTATATACCCTTTGCACTCATCAGTAAGGCCCTTTCAAAAACTGGACAAGTCTTGGAGAATAACTGGGTTCCCAAAAAATCAACCAAGTTGTCAAGTAATAGCCTCCTGATTGTAAGTGTAAGTCAGACATGGTATCTTTGCTGGATAAATTAGAATGGCCTTAGATATATAGTATATGGCCATCAATATGATGTGTGTTTTTTCCATCCTCTTGCGAAGGGAGGAGGGCAGTACATGGGACAGACAGGAATCACACTCATTGTTACTTTCAAGCAGTATGAAATCTGCCCCATGCCACAATTTAGTCTGAAGAACTTGGGTTATCTGGAAATATGCAGAAGACTATATTAGCCTCCTCTATTAGTGATCAGATGAGCATGAAAGGGCAAATGCATTGGCGGATTGCTTAAAACCCTGTATTTCCAAGGGCAAGAAGAAACTACATGAAGATACAGGGAACCACCACATCAGTGAGGATTTTAGAGACCCAGGATTTGGGACAATGTGGAATATATCATCATATTGTCACCAAATTAGGAAAAATTATCTAAGAAGAAAGCATAATGCCTGACAAACCTTTTTAGATTCTGGGGGCAGCATATACTGTATTTAGAAACACTGCTCTCACTTATTAGTGACAAGGAAAACTGCCAGCTTTCAGGGCAGACAAGAGTTCTATAGCAGATTCAGGCTGAGGTGCAGGCATCTCTGATGCTTGGGAAATTATAACCAGTGGACTGTACAACTAGGTTGATGTAGTACTAGGTAGTGAGATAAGATGCCATGTGGAGTAAAATCACAACATAAAACCCCAGGAGCCTGATGGAGCCTGTGCCATCTGCCAGATGCACAGCATCTGCTTAAACATTTGGAGGAGGGATCTCTGCTGGTATTGACCGAGATGGAGTATCTCATGATGTAGCCTTCATGAGCTGAGGTTCTGTCGAATTCATCAAACCTGAAAGTAGGACTGGCAGCGGTTCCTCTTAAGATGGAAGTGGTAAGTTGGGCCAGAGAAGACAAGAAAGCTTATGTGCAAGAGGCCCTAACTTCTGTGTCACCTGCCATTTTGTACCAGTGCTTCTCAGCTCACATTAATGACTAAAGTTTTCTATTTCTGATAATGATACTACCACAAACTTAACAACATGGAATACCTAATCATGGGACAAGAATGGATAGCTGATGCACTTAGGGGTCGCCCTCGGGGTCATCAGTGAGGGATCAGCCTCCTAACCACAGCATCAAGTGATGCATCCACTTAGTGAAGAGAAGTGATCTGAGACCAGGATGCACAGAGACTCATGCGCAGTGGCAGATAGTTGGCCAGCCATTCCAGAACTTGAAAGACTAGAAGATCAGGATGAAGGTGTCTGGAGAAGAGGTATGTGGTATGTGGGCACTTGTCATGTGGTCATGGAGTATGATGGTAACATTAATGCCCAATAGAACACATTCCCCATCAGAGAGGCACTAATCAGCCAATCCAACAATGACTTGTAGTTGTCCCCAGTCAGCCATTGCCCTCCCTTGGCCATCTTTATGCTGGCACAGTGGGTTCATGAACAGAACAGCCATGTGGCAGAGGTGGAGGCTACACATGAGTTCAGTAGCATGGGCAGTTCTACCCACTGTGGCGATTGTAGTTCAGCTTTCACATACAGAGTCAGAAGTATCCCTCTTCTCAAGAGACTAACCTTCAAGGAGACCAGTCTTTTTCCCAGAGTGAGTCACTTGTGCACACAGAAACAATTTTCTACTCTCTAGATTGTCTTTAAAATCTTCCCTAGAGAAGTATTTCTCAAGGGGTGGTTCAGAAATCTGAACCTAGGAATCTGCATTTGTGGGCCATATTGGTTTTGGTCAGTGGTCTTTGACTATGATACAATATTCTAACTAAATTTCTCTCAGAAAAACACTGATGGGAGATGAGTGAAAATAATGTAGACAACTGGGCATGGTGGCATATGCCTGTAATCCAAGTGTCGGGAGGCAAGAGGTCAGGGGTCCCTTTAGTTTGCTGGTTCAAGACTACCTTGGGCAACATAGCGAGACCTGGTCTTGAAAAAAGCAGCCGGGTACAGTGACGGGTGCCTGTAATCCCAGCTACCTGGGAGGCTGAGACTGGAGATGACTTGAATCAGCAGGATTGGGACTATCCCGGGCAACATAGCGAGGCCTAATCTCAAAAACAAAACAAACAATGAAAATAATGTAGACAGTATTCAGATAGAAAAATCACTTTATCAGTAGGACAAAATGAAACACGTTTTCAGAGTTTCCATGAGATCAGCAACATGCTGTAGGCTGTGAGGGGAATTAGAAGTACAAAGCTTAGGTATGTAGGGGGGCGTCTTTGTACATAAGATCTGACCGCTTAAAGGACAGACCCAGAGACATTATGCCAGTCCTTTTGCAGATAGGCAAATGAAAGGTCAATTTCACCAGCTTTTCCATGGCAGAACAAGGTCCCAGCAGCCCAGCTGATGAAATGTCACTGAGAGTGGTGCCAACAGCAAGGACTCTAGGAACTCAGAGGGACTGCAATACACTGAGTGAGCAGGAACAGGGGCCTGGGGCTGCTCCTTCAGAGATGACTCCCTCAGGAGGAGCACAGTGTACAGCCTTGAGGCAGCGGGCAGAGTGAGCAGTGTTCCTGAGTGAGCAGGAACAGGGGCCTGGGGCTGCTCCTTCAGAGATGACTCCCTCAGGAGGAGCACAGTGTACAGCCTTGAGGCAGCGGGCAGAGAGTTTTGGGAGAGTAAGACTGGGACTCTCAGGACCTTACCTTGTCTAGCACTTTACACAGCCCTCATAGGACACCAACCCATCCATTTCTTACACTGCCCTACACTACCCTCAGCCTTGGAGAATCCTGGTTGTAATCACTGTGCACTCTGGCAAGGTATACAGGCCCCCAGCGACCTGGGTCCCCAGGTGACAGGAAGGACTCTGGGCGTGGTCATGGGAGGTAGGTACTGCCAGGCAGAAGGGGCCTTGTGCCCTGAGGGAGCTACAGAGTCCGGCAGGGTTCCTGCAGGGAAAGGAGAGGGCAACCCCAGATGGGACCCCATAGGCAGGGAGGGAGGCAGTAGTCAGAGGCTACAAGCTGGGACTGAGCAGGTCTCATGCAGGGAATGAAGAATACTTCATTCTACCCTTATCTGTCTTCAGAACACTGATGGAATGGGATTATTGACCTCTGGTGGGCAATAGTGTCTCCATTTCTCCAATGTTTGTCTTAAGAAACATTCCTTAGGAGATAGCAGCCAATTTATGGGTGAATCCCCTGCCTACAATTATCTCACGGGAACTAATATTTTACCCAGTTTAACTGTGCTTTAGCCATTTGTCTGAGTGGTCATAAAACATCTTCTTGGCTCTATAAAAAGTCCCTGCCTTGTGTAATAAACCGCTACTTGCTATACTTCCAGTAGCCCTCAGCCCTCTTTAGCTGTGCAATCCTCTCGTTTGTCCTTTCTCGCACTCTGCACCCGGCTCTTTACAGGCAGACACTTTGGTTTGTGACCACTTCTTTTTATTCATTCATTCATTCATTCATTCATTCATTTATTATTTATATATATTTCACATCATTTCAGTCCCTGGGGGTCACCCACCTCCTCCCCTCCCTGCCCGCTCCAACTGGTCCCCACTCTCCCCTTATGTAGTTTCATTTGGTTGACCATATAGTAGTGAAACCATCTGGTCTCTGTCCCTTTCTATCTGGCTCGTTTCTGCTAGAATGATTTCTTCTAGGTACATCCAGGTGTCTATAAATTCATCAAATTTGTCATTTTTAATTGAGTAATACTCCATCATGTATATGTACCACATCTTTTTCATCCACTCATCTGTTCTGGGGCATTTGGGTTGTTTCCATGACCTTGCAATTATAAATAGTGCTGCAATAAACATCCAAGCACAGGTGTCCTTTTGTACCCACAATGAGGTCTCCTTTGGGTAGATTCCCAGAAGTGTGACTGCTGGGTCAAATGGTAATTCCATTTTCATATGTTTGAGGGTCCTCCATACTGCTTTCCATAGTGGCTGGACGAGTTTACATTCCCACCAGCAGTGTAAGAGTGTTCCTTTCTCTCCACATCCCCGCCAGCACTTCTTGTTGCCTGTTTTTTTGATGTGGGCCATTCTTACTGGTGTAAAGTGGTATCTCATTGTGGTTTTGATTTGCATTTCTCTGATTGCTAGTGACATTTAGCAATTTTTCATGTGCCTGTTGGCCATTTATATTTCCTCTTTGGAGAAGTGTCTTTTTAGTTCTTCTCCCCATTTTTTGATTGGGCATCTTGTTTTGTTTTTTGTTTAGTTGTGTGAGTTCCTTGCAGATCTATGTTATTAATCCCTTATCACTCTTGTGAAGGGTGAAAATTTTTTCCCATTTAGTTGGGCTTCTTTTAGTTTTTTCTGTTGTCTCTTTTGCTGTACAGAAGCTTTTTAGTTTGATGAAGTCCCATCTGTTTATGTTTTCCTTCAATTTTTTTGCCTTCTGCAGATGATTCTAGAAAGGGATTTCTGAATTGTATTTCATGGAGAGTTTTGCCCAAGTTTTCCTCTATGTATGTTATGGTTTCAGGGCTGATATCTAAGTCTTTTATCCATTTTGAATTAATTTTTGTACATGGTGTGAGAGAGATGTCTTGGTCCATTTTTTTGCATGTCTTAGTCCAGTTGTCCCAGCACCATTTGTTGAAGAGGCTCTTTGTTCCAATGTAAGTTTTTCCCTCCTTTGTCAAAGATTAATTGGCTATATGTGTGTGGCTTTATTTCTGGACTCTCAATTCTGTTCCATTGGTCTGATTGTCGGTTGTGACCACTTCTTTATCTGTCACCTGTCATATGGAGGCCTAGGGAGACCAAGAGAAAGATTTTCTCACTGGGGAAGGGTTCAGGGGCAGGCAGCTTGACAGGACAAGGTGCTTGACCAAACCCCAGTCAGGGCAGAGAGCTGGACCCCAGAGCTAGAAGTCAAGGCCAAGCTCATCCCTGCAGCTGGGCAACTAGTGCGGTCAGAGTGCTACAGGGCTACAAGGTGAGGCCCTGGAAACTCATGGTCTCTGAGCTGCCTGGAAGTGAGCAAATTCAGTGATAAAATGGAGCCTCCTTGAGCACTTCGTGGGCAGAGTGAGAAGTGAAGAGACTGATGCAGGGGAGGGAGCCCTCAGATGTCAGGTGGGGAGTGGGCTTTTATGTGGTGTAGGCAGTGGGGAGCTTCTGGTTGAGACTTAGCTATTCTCAGAACTGAAACGACATCTGAACAAAGAATGTAATCACTGTGCAGAGGATGTGTGAACGTCCTCCACCAATTTACATAGTTTGAGTTTTATTCTTTTTTAGTTCACACATGGAAACATGGAGAATGGTGGGTGTATTAATATTGCTTAACTCAGTTTTATCAGCACTAACTGTCAAACTGGGATGAGCCAACCTCAAGATGGTTTGGACTCTGGGAAGGGTGGGTCAGAATGGGGAGAGGACCCTAGGACCCAGTAAGCCAGGACCATAGAGATGTTTTCTGAATGTAGAAGGGGAAAAAACACATTTCTATACATTTAAGTACATGGTTGTAGAATTCTGTGTGTGGTGGTGTCCTTGTTCCATTAGTACTTGTTTACTCCAGTGTTTGTAAAGCAAATTTAAATTGCTTCAGTTTATTGACTTTTCTTTCAGCCAGCAATCAGTTCTGTGAAGCATGCAAAAATCACTGACTTGAATAAATACTGTTATTTAACTAATTAACTAATTTATCTTTTAGAGACGAGGTCTCACTATGTTGCCCGGGGTTGTCTTGAACCTGTGGACTCAAGTGATTCCTAGCATCAGCCTCCCAGGTAGCTGGGATTACAGGTGCATGCCACCGCACCTGGCTGTTATTTTATTTAAAAGAAATATCAAATCTTTTGAGAATTCATGTTTTATTATTGATTTTCTCAACATACTCTGAGAATTTGTGCTTATTTTTATACGAAAAATACTAGTCATTACTAACTGATGCCTCTTGGTCCTACTCTTGTTTGGGAAGGAAATGTATACTTCGGGAAGCTACTTTTCTAAATATGAGCCAGAGTTTAAACTCTGGTTCACAGAGAACTTGCAAGAGGTCCTGACCCAGTTTCAACTTGTCCTCAGCTTCCTCCTTCCCTGAGATCAGGTCACTGATGAGATAAGGAGGCAGAAGCTAGCCCACAAGCACAGCGGTGCACAGGTGGCAGTGACACAGTGGTGAAGCATACTGCCTGGGGTCCTGCAGATCCAAGCTCAAATCTAGCTCTGTCCTGTTGCTCAAATTACGCAAACTCAACGTGTCTTAAAAGTCTTAATTTTGTATTTAAAAATGGAGGTGATACCTTATGTTACTGGAGGTACCGTGTTCCCTGCCCCCATTTACATTGACTGGCCAGGTGAAGCAGGTGGCTCTAGGGGGAGAGAGCTCTTGCTTCTGTCACCTGACTTACCCTGGTACTGCTGGAAAGAAAACATGGAGGAAGACATGTGGAGGAGAGACATGAAGAGACACTTGGATTGCATGGGTTACAGATGTGTGTGTGACGATGATTTGTACTTTTGATTTTGCTCCTTTGTCCCACCTTCAGAGACCTGCCTCAGAACTCCTTCCCTATGGTTCCCTGCCAGAAGGTGCCTTAGACTTGTGGCAAGTATTCAGGCTTCAATGGCCCCACCTCAGACTGACCTCGTCTGACTGTGTGTTAGGTAGCCATCCCATCCTCTTCGCCAATTGTAGGAAGACCAGTCTGTTCATGATGCCTACTGTCATACAATCATCAGGTTCACCAATCTGTGCAGGTTCTTTATTTCAGCAGTTACATAGACACATCAGCCAGGGCAGACTAGGCCCAGTGGTGGGGGGCCTTGGAGGCAGGAGAGCCCCTCGAGCCCCTCGGAATCTTTATGCTCTTTCCTTGGGTTCTCTCTGGCATTCTCTTGAGCTCTTTCATGCTCAGTGTGCTCTCCCCTTAATCACCTTGGTAGACCTAGATGTGTACACTTACACATGCATACATCCACAGGGTCACACGCTCATGGGGGGAGGACATGACAGAAGAAAAAGTCTAACTACCTTACCCTGCACTGGGCATTTGCCTAGAAAAGGGTGGGTCTTTGGCAAACAAAAAAGTTTTATTGGCAAACTCCTAGTAGAAACAGTCTCTTCTCTTTTGTCTCTATATACACTAATTTTATTCAAAAATAAATTTTTTAACACTATGAGTTTGCTACTTTTATCCATATTTAGTGGATGGCAGATCCCTTTATTTAGGGTGTGCAAATTTCAGGGTCCTGGGTACCCCTTGGTCTCACACTAACACTTTTGATTTTCCAGCTGGCTCCAGTACTTTCAACTCATGTAAGCACAATGGGGATGTCCTTGTTTCTCCAAAGTAAAGAGGCAAGAAAGCGCTGGGCTCTGGCCCTTTTAAGGCAGTGCCAGCTCCCGGAGTCACATGACTCAATTTATATACCAAAATTTGCATATGCAATATTTATTCTTTTCTCTTAGAGGAGAAAAACCTGGAAGGAAACAAAAAGATTTACCGTTTAAAACCTGCCAGAAAGTCTCTGAACTAGCAGGATCCGGAATAGGTTCAGTCTGCCATCTAGTGGATAAAAAGAAAAGAGCAATTCAGAGCAAATTGATTAACCTTACCGTTTTATTGTCAAGAGCTGGTAATTTACCAAACTTTTTTATTATTAGTGTACATCCCTACTGAATTAACTTATTAATAGATTTGTTTAATTTATTTAAAAGAAATATAACAGAGTATTCTAAACATGCTAAAGTTCCCTAAAACATTTATATTTACAGATTGAGTTTCAAAGACCTCTGTAGAAGCAGAGAATGCTCTTCCAGTTCTCACCCACCTTTCCCATTAATATTACCCATATTTATGTAGCACTCTGTATTTATTCTGGTACATTCCCTAGAAGGAGCCTAGAGTCTCTGAGGGTTGTATCTTCCTGCAAAAATATTGGATGAAACAGTGGGGAAATAAAATCATTCCATTTATTTTTCAAAAACATAAACCAACTTAAAATGTTGATATAACCCAGGCGAATATATATAGTGTACACACACACACACACACACACACACACACACACACACACACAAGCACACACACGCACACATGTATTTTCTGTTTTTAAGTTTCTGTTTTTAAGGTTGAGTTTTCAGGTTTTTTCCATGTCATTCCGCCATTAGCCTCTATGACCGGCACCTGTGATATTGCACCCTACCTGTGATTGTACATACCTGCGCATGGGTGATCTGGCACACCTGAGCCTAGGAGAGGATGCAAGGGCGGCCATCACTCTGGGATGAGAGCACGAAAAGGAGACCAGAAGGAGAGTGCGACGGGACCTTGAGAGAAGAACACCGGGGGCTGGGAAGCTCACGTGCCTCCCAATTCCCTGTCCCCAGCTGCTTAGCCTGCCTGCTTGCCTTAAAATTGGCCCAGCCTCCCTGCCAGGTGTGCCTGTGTGCTAGTTCCCTGAGAGCATTAAAGCCTGTATCATCCAGGGACGGCTCCCACATTCTTTAACTGCTAGAATCAGTGACCCTACCTGCAGTATGAAAGTCCTTTCTTACATGTCTACGAGGATTTTCATTTCCAGAATGACGACATTAAGAGCCAAATGGCTGTAGAAAGAGTAATGGCAGCCTAAGTGACTAGTGCTGTCCTGAGACTATTTTTTACTGGTATTACTATTAACGGTAATAACATCAGGTGCTATATATTGATTATACTGTCCCCGGCTCAGCCGAGCTGTCCAAGGTCACTTCCACTGGGAGAGGCTGCTGTGGCTACAGAAGGCCCTGCCCATCCTTCTGCAGAGAGCAACTAAGTGACTTCGGACTTGAGCGGTCAGTGACCGAGGCCGAACGCACAGGCTTGGACTAACACGCGACAAGTGCAGTCCCAGTCCCGCAGAGAACGCAGCGGCTGCGCACGCGCCGGGTCGCGCAGCGGCAGCTTGTCTCCTGCGCGCGCACCGAAGAAAATGACCACGGCGGCGGACGCTGCGCCCCCAGGGGCTTCCGGCGGCGTTGGGGGCCTTGAGTCGTCCAGTAGCTTAGCTCTGCGGCCGCGGCGCCCCCAGCCGGTGCAGGGCTTCTTGGCGCTGGGGCTACGTGGGCCGAGGCTAGTTAGCCTTGAGAATGAACAAGTTAACTGTTGAAGGATTTACTTTTAGATTTATTATATTTAGAATTCATTTTAGAGTCACTCTTTAGTGTTTTGTTAGTTACTAGTTTTCATTGAGTTTGAACTGTTTTTTAGTTTATATCCAAAGTTAGTCTTTTCAGAATTCGTTTTCAGTTATTTTTAAATTAATTAACATTTAGGTTTTATTAAAAATATTTGCTCTTATAGTATTTTTTTCATGGCTTTTAGGTGTTCTGATTGAGTTTCGTTTTGTCTGTTTTTATGATTAATTTTTGACGTACTTGACTTATTTTTAAAATAAGTTAAAATAACTTGTTTTAAATAAGTTAAAGTGTAATTTTTTAATTATTGTACTTTTTAGTAATATGCCTTATTGTTTTTATTTTAAAATTATTTTTAGACATTTAAGTTTTGAGTTTATTTTCTGATTTTTTTAAATTATGGGTTTTTGTTTATTTTTGGGTTATCTTAGGAGTTGATGTTAATTATTTTTAAATTTTACGGTTTTTGTACTGAATTTTAATATTTATTGTGCAATTGCTTACTTTTACAATTACTGTTAGAGTCTAATCACTGTTAGAGGAACCATACCAATTATTCTAAAGGGATGAATTTAATATAAGAATTTTTCTTGAGAATTGAAAAGGCAAAAAGATACTGTGGGAAATATAAAAGCCAACAGTCTTTTGCTGCCTAGAAAGCCAAACTCAACCATGAGAAAGTCTTTTCACAAAGGAGTGGATTATATATGAAGTAGTCACCAAGGGAGTCAGCTACGTGAGTGGTGGGGGTTCTGGGATTATGTGGGTGAAGGGATGGGTGGAGGTGTGAAGCATGTGTGGGACATGTTGGTGGCAAAAGTTATGTTCAGAGTGTTCCTTTGTAGTTAACAGCCCATAACAGCAGATGCTTGTCTTTCATTTTCTGATTTGTTGTTGTTGTTACAGGTTTTTGTTTATTTACTCTTTGAGATACCTTCAGAGCTATTTGGTGTCACTTTTTCTTTTTATATTTTATGGCATTTTTCTGTACCGAGTTTTAACTTTATTTTCACAATTGCCTAATTGTCAGTTGTTACCAGAGAGGCACAGAGAATTTTGCTAGAAATGTAGCAGTTAGCTCTAAAGGTTCCCAAGAAAGTAGTTGGAGAATAAATCATAAGGGGGAGGAAGGGATGAAGTAGGGAGAACAGTGTTTAATATTTTACTCTGCTGCATTTAACTTTTCTTCTACCAAGAAGTTTAAACTGCCGTTTGGGGTCAGGAAGAAGTGGAAGTATCCAGCTACCAGCCCAAAGGCTAAGGGGAGAAAGAAAGCATTGGAATCCCAACTAGAAAGTGTGGTAGTCCTTATGCCACTGAGGAGGCATAAGCCTCCTCAGCTGCTTGCAGCTGGTACAGGTGCCTCAGGAACAGGAAGGCAGATGAGAGCTGGTTTCACAGCTCTGAAGAGGGAGCACTGCCCTCTTGTGCTGGTGTCTCTGAAGAGTCTTGATGAGCTTAGTTATGGAAGTGTTGGAGAAATTGTCACTGCAGCTAGTGGCTCAGGTACCAGTGTACCTCCCATCTCCGCTGGCTGCTGAACAGTCAGTGCTTCTGGCCAAGTCTGACAGGAAGTCACTAGCCACACGAAGCAGAGTGTGGGAGAGTGGGCTACATACAGACTACGGAAGCAGAACTGATGACCATCCTGAGCTCTATATGAGTTGTATAGTCTTAGAAGTAGTTTTGGATTTAGTTTTTGAATTGTCAGGGTGATCTGATTTTAGCTTTTTCACTTGATGCGCAATCTCAGTTTTCAGTTCCTTGTTTCTAGATGTTTTAAAAGTCTACAAGCATCTGAGAGGAATCTCTGTCATGCAACTAAGAACATAACTTTAGAATTCAAAGAAATGGAAGAGTCTCACTTTGTTCATAAAGAAGTCCCTTGGTTGCATAGCCCCCCAAAATGTATGGAATGTCAGGGATGGGCTCCTCTTCACAGTTGTCCAGCAGTGTTCTTTGAAATTTTTCAGATAGTAAACT
>PVHY01007839.1:0-65032 GCA_004024945.1 Uropsilus gracilis | reverse complement strand
ATAGACAGATAGACAGATAGACAGATAGACAGATAGACAGATAGACAGATAGACAGATAGACAGATAGACAGATAGATAGATAGATAGATAGATAGATAGATAGATAGATAGATAGATAGATAGATAGATAGATAGATAGATAGATAGATAGATAGATAGATAGATAGATAGATAGATAGATAGATAGATAGATAGATGGAAAAAAATAAATAAATAAAAACTAATAAATCCATGGAAACAGCAACATGAATGAGGTGTGGAGAAAAGGTCAGTGACCTTCATCGCAGGAAGCTTCATAACAAAGGAGACAGAACAACGGGGTGATGCAACTGAACCCCAACTCATCGACAAGATCCCACACATGATCGGACTAACTTCTCGCTACAAAGGGACCTTATGGGAATCGAAGCAGCACGGGCCCTGTAGTCCCAGGAGAACAGGTCATCACCCAGGAAAAAGACACTGGACCAGTAAAGAGAAGAGACCAATGGGCCAAACATTGACCAATAAATTGCAACAAAAAGGAGGTGGGAGTCAACAGAGAGGGGGAAGAGGGGAAGGGGGAAAAGAAGGGTCATAACTATACATATATAACTAAATCTGTATGAAGAAAATAAGCTAAATAAATAAATAAGTGAATCATTCCACTACTGTTTAGTGTACTTAGGACGATTTGGGACTATGCGGTTTCTTGTTAATATTAAATATTACACAATAGAAGTAAAGATTGAATATATCTGATGAATCCTTAGTGCCCAAAGTAAGATGTGACAGAACCGTGAAATATACAGTGGATGTCTTAGTAGGAAACTAATATAAAATGTCCTGTTCATCATGCATACATGTATTCTATGTTGAAATGATAATGATAATGCTTGTTAAGTTATAAGGTTATTAAGCTTTTAAAAATCTGGGGTTTTATTTTTACTTTTTAAAATGTGGCTACTAAACTTTTTTATGCGGCACATGCAACATTGGATAGTAGTTCTCTGTAAGAAAACATAAAAATGGAAATAAAATTTTGTGTGGCACGATGGAAGGGACAAATGGGTGGGGCATCTTGGACAGGGGATGTGTAGGAGCTCACAGACCCAAGAAGGCAAAGAAGAAGGAATTGTGTCCCAGCAGATCACCTAAACTCGTGCAAAGTCGTGGCGATGCAGACAATCCTCCTATATCAACATGTGGAAATCAGAATTTTCAGGAAATGGAACTAGTGATGAAGGCAGGAAAAGAAATTGAAGGACCTTGTGAGACAAATTAAGAGACCGGAGTCATATCCTAAAGTCCTTGAGGAGCTTAAAGGAAGAGAATAACAGGATCAGAAGCGTCTTCTGAAACTCTCCCTCGTGGGATATGGAGAAGGAGCATCCCCCATAAACAAGACAGCACCCCAGGGAGCCGGAAAGGAGAGCTCCCGGGGGGGTGGGAGGGGGCTGTGGGTCCATAGCTGCGCTGTGAGAATAGCATCAGTCACAGGAATTCTTAGAAAAAGGAAGCATTTCGTGTTCTGTTCGCCTTTCTTCCTTTTCTGAAAACGACCTCCTTCTTAGAAAGTACAGGCCAAATCTGTGAAGACACCTCTCCTGAGAAGGCCAGTCACAACCAGCGCCTCCTGAAAATATGAGCTTCTGACAAAGCAAATCCATTAGTTTATACCCCATGGCAAGGAAAACGCAACTACAGGAAGAAGAAAACGGGCCATGTCGCGAAGGCAGAGCCTCCAGGACCAGGACGACGTCAGCCCTGGCCTGCCCTGGCCTACAGACCCAGCTGCCCTGTGCACCCAGCCTTGGTCTTGGGACTTGCGGGCAAACAGCTTCAAATACGAACATTCCAGCCCTTCCCTGGGCCTGTGTCAGCACCTCCCAACTTCATGATCAGTTCTAACCTCATTTCAGTGCTAATTTACATCGACTTTCCTGCCAGGAGGTCAGAGCTTGATTTTCCCTGGAAATGTAAATTGCTGGATTTCTGTTTTTCCATTGAAGCCCCTGCCACTTGGGAGTCCTGCGTTGGCCTGTATTTCCCAGTGCTGGCTTTCTCTGCTGGCTTTGTTCCCAGCCCCTCACCTCAAACCTCGCTTGGGGCTTGACCATTGCCTCCACTTTGGCCTCATCTACTCCTTTCTCTGTTCTCCTGAGCTTGGTTTTAGACCCCCTGGGAGAGTTCTAGAAAGGGGCCTTGAGAGGGGCTCGGGAAGGGGATGTGGTCAGACAACCCACCAATCAGCTCGAGTAGGAACGTCTGCACATACTCGCTGTTCGGGGCCTGTCGGCTCCGGCGTCACTGGCAGTTCAGAGGTGCTTCTGGAGGAGGGCGGGAGCCAGGGCTGTCAGGAGACCCACCTCAACAACCCACTCACCCCGGGAGCGTAGGGCCAGGTGTCCGGGAGGTGATAAGATGGTCTGGGGGCTGACCTTACAGGCTGCTGATGTCAGGGCAGGCTGGCTGCCGCTGAATAGCCTTTGTTCAACGCACTATGGAGAACCAGCTGGAAATGAGCTGTGACGGCGGTTTCTTTAGGGTGCTGAGCCCCAGTCATCTGATGAAAGCACCTTAGAGAGTCAATTCCTGTCTCTGCCGTTGGTGGCGACTGGTGTCCGAACTCCCATCTTCCAGCCTCAGCCCTCCTCTTCTGCATTAGATCCCCCTGATGTCAGCCATCCCCTGAACACGTGCCACTTTCTCAGCTTCTTTTTTCCCCAACACCAGCACATCCTCGGCCTCGTTTTCTGCGAAGCTCTTTCTTTTTTTATCCCTTGCATTTCTGCACCACAGTCATCTTCCTCATCATGTGGCTCCTACTTCGGCTAAACCCATTATTGTGACACCGTTTGTAGCCTCCTGCTTGCTTACCTTTGCGCCTCTGCTCTTCCATGGGGCTGGTTTTCTCCTGAGGAAAGGACCAGTGTTGATGTCCTGATGTTTTATGACCGTGGAATGTGTGGCTGCTAAGAACATCAGCAAGTACTGTGCAATCTGTAAAGGATGAGAGGTAAGATGGCCAAGGTTTGAAAGCCCAGGTGTTGCTTCTGGAGAGCGTGGAGGGGCTCACCGTCTTGTCCCCGCGATGTCCACTGTCCTCTGTCTCACTGGACAGTGTTTGGTTACAGAGGTCTGTCCTCTTGCATAGCTTTCTCCTGACCACTCACTGCTTTGCTAGTGTCCTCCCATTCTTCCAGACCAGCCAGGGATGGAAAGCGACGCTGATGACAGTGATAGTGTGACAACGAATATTTCTAAAGGCGTCGCCAGATAAGGCCAGCTCCTCTTATCCTCGCGACAACTGTGGGCCCCATGGTTATCACAGTATCGCCTATGAGAAAGGTGAAGCATCAGTTGAACATGTCCAGCTTATGGTGCTCTAGAGATGGAAGAGAATGAAGAACATAAAAGGCACATTAAAGGCACACATGTGTCTGCGGGAGGTTGGTCCGCTTTTGTCAAGAGACACGTGCCATCTTGCAGCATGTAGTGCTGAAGGTAACCCCTGGGGCACGGAGATTGTGGCCGTTGTAGGGGTGGTTTGTGAGCATGTGATTGTGTCTATCATAGGGGGTGGGGCTAGGTTCAGAGGAAGATGCATCAGGGATAAGAACTTCCAAATTAACAAGTCTGCATCCTGACTAGCTGTTGGGGGGGGGGGTCAAAGTTCAGGGCTTCCTCCCAGCAGGGTGCAGTCAGAGTGGGAGGGGATGCCTTCTGCTGGAAGCGATACTCCCATCAGCCACAGGGCAAATGGTAGCTTGGGGTTCCCAGGCACATGGTTTGGGAGTCCTCTATGGTTTCCAATCCACAATGATAGCTGGTGGTGTTACTCCATTGGGCTTTCACTGCTTACCAATTGTGTTTCTACTGGACACCTCAGATCGTTAATTAGGGGTGCGGGAGAGGGGGTAACATAGAATGTAAACTATTACCCTTTTTTGGTGCCAACTCCTAATACTTTCCAAGATTATTAAAAGTCATGACTTGAATAGGATCTTCTTGAAGGAAGCTCGTGGTCATCTTGCTTCTATTACTTAAACATCCGTAGACTCCTCCGAGGTGCCTTTCCCACTGCAGACTCAACAGCCATTCATGAAGCCTTTCCCCATCTCATCCAGCTCATGAACCTAACTTATCCCTCATGTTCCAGCTCAGCTGGTATCTCTTAGGCAACTTTTCCTGGAGCAACACGTGATCCAGCTTATCTCTATCCTGGAGTCACTTTGTACTTCTTAGATCAGCAGTCACACACTGCATTACAATCTCCTCTTCGTCACCATCGTGCTGTGGTCAATGGGCTCCAAGTGTGCCTGGAACAGTCACTCTATGAGATAGAATCTCTATGGAAGAGGTCTTTCTATTCCCAACAACCAGATCACCATGTTGTAACTGAGATACACGGATGGATGAATGAAAACATGAATAATGAAATAGATAAATGGATTCAATTTACCTTTCAACTATTTTCCCTTACCTATTCAAACCCTTGGTAGACCAGGACTTGCTTGAGAAACAGAACCACAATAATAAGTCATAGAAAAAGACATTTATTTTAAAAACTAGACCATCCACAGTTGCGGAAGCTGGTTAACTGATGCATACAAATCTATCACTTCTTCATTTGGTGTTGGGACTGAAGTCAGCTGTCCTAGGAAGGAAAGATGGGGGGAAGGGAAGCAGGTACAAACTGGAATGCATGAACATGAATTGGAATACACGTATTCCTCCAACCTCAACGAAGGAGGTGCTTTATCATGGAGCTGTAGATAAATGTACATACACCTCCATGCTGGGAACACCTGATGGATCTTTTCCTGAGATGCTGCAGGCTTGGCTGTTGCTCCCTGCCAACCAAGCAAGCCAGAAGACCATGAACTATAGTAGAGCCTGAGGCTACTGCCCTTGCCACCAAAGCCAGTCCACCTGCCCACCCAAACCGGGAACCTTGGAATGGAGAAGGGAATTCTGGGAAATGTAGTTCCCACTTAGCCAAGCAGTTACTGTACAAAGCCACCATTGTAGGTTTCCTATCAAATGCATGCCCAAACTGAGCTCTGAGCCCCACTTTGAAATTCGCATTTCCACCTGAGTTAGGGTCCATCCAGACACAGAGCTGGAGAATGTAAGCACCAGGGCAGCTGTGGGGACAGCGTTGTTCACCCCCTGCCTCACCCCAGCTGCTCCAGTCTGTGATGACTCGTGGGCTGTTCGACAAGACACCAAGGCTCCCATTGAGGTTCAAAGCAGTAGGTTTATTGGCAAGAAGCAGTTGCACCAGGGTCCCCAAGCCAAGACCATGAGAGAAACCCCAAGCAGTCTCTGTGACAACCTTTTATAGGCAAATCCATCGACTCCCATTCTGAATCAGCAAGCAGGTATAGGACGTGTTCGCATAACTGCGGCTTCCAATAATGCTGACACCCATCATCCATCAGGAGGACAATGCTAGCGTCCAACATCCACCAGGAGAACAAGACGGTTGTCAGGAACAGCCAGGAAAAAGGGGAGGCAGACAAAGGCTGTGGGGAAGCCAGCCATGGCGGGTCCTTTCCACCGAGGGCAGGGAAAGGACACTGGCTTCAAAATGGAGGTTTTACACAAAATGGAGTTGCTTTGGTTAGTCTGTTCCCAACACAGCTCCTTTGGGTTCTCCCTGCTGAGTAGACTGTGTTTCCCCGACTCGTACTTTGA
This sequence comes from Uropsilus gracilis, assembly GCA_004024945.1. Classification (NCBI taxonomy): domain Eukaryota; kingdom Metazoa; phylum Chordata; class Mammalia; order Eulipotyphla; family Talpidae; genus Uropsilus; species Uropsilus gracilis. The sequence continues at coordinate 59,349 of PVHY01007839.1, read as the reverse complement.
CCAGAGCCGTGTGGGTGGGAGTGAGGGTGAAGCACTCTCTGGCACGCTCCTCCACTTGTTCTTTTGCCATCACTGAGACACTCATGCCCAAGCCCACCTCACCGATTCAGAGAGGAGCAAAACATGTGCGCCGATGCTTGAGCCATAACCATCTGTGTTGTCCTCCGAGCTTTGGGGGCTGTTGGTCACCCAGCGACTGCTCATCAGTGTAACTCAAAGCAGACCTAGGTTGGAGGCTTTGCCCTGAGCCTGAGTGAACTGACTTCTCCACCGAGCAGCAACCCTGGTGCCTCAGTCTTGGCGACTCTTTCTTGCACCGTTTACTAGTGTAGCTGGCAGGGCTGGTGAGGAAAGATTTGTTCGGCACAGATCATCTGGTCAACCCGAGCGTGGAAAAGACTGACTGATCAGTAACCAGAGCTTGCAGGTTAGCCGAAGCTGGAGCTAAGGTGTACACAGAGAAGTCAGGGCTTGGTTGGACACAGAATTTTTCAAAAATGCCTATTTTCAGGTCCAGTTGACCTGGTGGAAGGCTGAGGGGGGCTGGCAGGATGGATGAGAAACTCCTCACAGGGCAGGTAAGGTACCCCCTAACCCGGCCCCTCACCCCTTCAGAGACGTCTCTCCATCCCTCCTTGTTGCTCCTGCTCCCTTGCAGGGTTCTCTTGGCCTAGAACTTTCTCTCTTCTCTACCAAGTAGCTCCGTCTCCTACTTCAGAGGCCACCAGAAATACTCCATCTCTCTGTAGATCCCCCACCCATTAGCACCCAGGTTGTCCCCAAGTGGGACGATCAATCGCTCCTCACAGCCTAGGTGTGTTGCTGCTTCCTCTGCCAACTGTGACTTCTCTGGCATCTCCCTTGCCACTGCATCCTTCAGTTTAACCCAGAGACTGACCCCACAGTGGGTAGCAGTCAGCTGTAGCTATCAGGGTTAAGTTGCTGAGATACTTTTCAAGAGGACAAAGGGTCTTCTCCACTAAAGCTGGTATTATGGAAACCACCCAAATGTCCCCAAACAGACGAATGGATGAAAATGATGTGGTCTATGTACACAATGGACTATTATTCATCGAGTAAAAATGACAAATTTGACGAATTTATGAATGAATGAACCTAGAAGAAATCATATTAGCAGAAACAAGTCAGAAAGAAAAAGACAGAAACCAAATGACTTCACTAATGTATGGGATATAGGAAATACAGACAAAAGGCCAGGAGAAAAAGTCAAAAAAACAGCTAACAACCAAACTAAAGAACATCACTGGGGAGGGGGGGGGTGAGGGGAAGTGGTCAGGGAGGTGGGTGAACCCCAGGGAATACAAAGATTATTTATCTTTGTATATATATTTAAATTATTTAATAATAAAAAATTAAAGCTGGTATTGTTACCCCAAAGCTGACCTTCTGGGTTGTGTGTGTACTGCTGGATGCCAGGCAGACATAAGTTTGCTTCAGTTCTTTTTTAGAAAGGAGGTCAGCTAGGTCTAAGAGAAGAGCCTGAAACTTAAAATATACTTAAAAGTCTCAACCACATAAAATGACTCAATTCTTGTCTAATGCAGACTAGCTGAAAAGAAATCCAGTTTAAAGGGGCCACTTAATCCAGTGGTAGAACCTGGACCTAGACTTACTAGCTGAACAATAAATCATCAAGTTGCTGAGTTCATATCAAAAATAAATGTGTTACTGACTTGCAAGGCTATTCAGGTCTGGTCATAGCTAATGCTTTGAAATGCTTGCCACATGCTAGGCACTGGACTAAGGGCCAGTTATCCAAAGAGGTAGCTGCCTTTTTACTCCCATTTTGCAGGTAAGTAGGTGGAGGCACTGCCTTCCCCAGTCAGTTACACAGTCAGTGTTCTCTTCCATGCTGACTGTAGCCCATCCAGTCTGAGTTTACAATCTCTTCATCTTCTGTTGTTTGGTTTTTTACTTTTCCCCCCTTTTGTTCCTCAGCAACATGTTTCTGCAGTGTGAGGGTCATTCTCAGATATTAACAATAGTCTGCTTGCTAAACTCTCTCTCTGAAACTCTGATTTTTACATGAAATTGAATACGCTTGCCTATCTCTAATACAGTCTATGTTGATTCATCTCATACTTTAATTTCCTGCTCTGACTAGAGGCAGGGTGATTTTTTTAAATGTTGTTATGCCCATTTCCAAAGAAGAGAAGAAATAAGTACCTAACTTCAAGTTCAGTAACTCAAGTGTGGCAAAGCTGGGATTCAAAAACCAGCTCCACTTCAAGCTCGATGCTCAAACAGAGCCTTTCCTTATTAACACAGCTCCTAAACCCCATCTAAGACTGAGCTGATCAAAATTTAAGTATTGCAGGGCCTCCTCCAGCCAAAGGGATCACCTCTCAAAGATGCTTCAGGCATTGGAAAGCCTGGAGGTTATCAGGGTCACTCGGCATCTTCGTTAGCCTGACTTCTTTAGTCCATGCCGCTTAACCCTGGTTGCCAAGAACGTTCTAGAATCTGAAGCTGCAATAAAGAGTCTTGAGAATCTTCTGGGCCCCACCGTCCCTTCCTACCTTCCCCCCATTCTTGTTCTTGACCTCAGCAGTCAACTTTGGTTTAAGGATTTCATCTTCAATTTGTCTGCCTGCTATCGCTTCCCAAACTCTACTGACCCATGACCTCACAAATAACTATGTCTATCCTGGATGTCTGATTCCCCCCACACCGCCAATCATATCAAGGCCTCACATTCACAGGGGCCTGCCAGGTGTCAGACACACGGTGTTCTTAGCCACTCCTCGGCTCAGTGTTGACTTTATCATCACAAACACACCGAGGCGTAGGTTTTATTATCATTGATTCTAGGCTCAGTAAAGGTTAAATGTCCTGAAAATACCTCTGCTCCAAAGTGACTGAGCTGAGGCTTAAACCTGGCACTGCCCATCTCCAGCATGCTACCTATAACTTCACTGGTCCACTGCAGGAGTTGGGTAGGGGGTGGGGCGTGAGGATGGGGAATGGGGCGAGGGACCTGAGTCACACTTTGCTGCTACAGAGCCTTAGTATGCTTTATCACCTTCTAGTGCTTTCTAACAAAAAGGCAATGGAGCGCTGATCTTTTTTGCTCTCTAACTTCCGTTTTCCCTGAGTGGAAGGCGGGCAGAGGGCCCCCAATACGAATCTTTGCATAATAGAACTTCTTGCATTGCAATCAGCTGTCTAAATGCAACGTTCTCCCAAGTCCCTTTTTACGGGAGAGACTTAATTAACAACACAGCCACTCATCACTTACCAGCGCTTGGTCCTGATTACAAAGACGATGTGAAGGTACTTAGTCACCTGAAAGTCTAAAGTGTGCCTCCACTATCGCAGGTGTTAATGAACAGCTGTAATGATAATATTAATGCACGGCAACGTCAGTGGCGTGCTCACTAGTAACTGGGTATCTCTGTTAAGCTGCTCTTAACTTAATCCTCACAAGGGCTTTCATTTGAAGCAAACACATAGTGCTCCTCTCCATGAAAAGCCCCAGCAGCTGAGCCTTGGCCTAAAGCCTATCCAACCCAAGCTCCAAAGCATCATGGTGTCCACATCCTGGACAGTGCAGAGAGCTAACCACTTCCTCCTCCTTGTGACTCGTGGGCCGCTCAACAAGACACAAGGATCCGATTGAAGTGTAGGCTTATTACTGGGGCACCAGGGTCCCCAAGCCAGCTCGGCAAGAGAGACCCCGAGCAGCTCTGTGACAACCTTTTATAGGGCAAGACCACCACCGCCCCCTATTGTGAAGCAAGCAAGCAGGTGGAGGACACGTTCCCATAACTGCAGAACACGTTCCCATGTTCCCATAATGGGGGGCACATTCCCATAACTGCAGGTTTCCAGTAACGCTGACACCCATCATCTATCAGGAGGACAATGCTGTTGTCAGGAACAACCAGGAACAAGGGGAGGCAGACATAGGCTGTGGGACCAGCCAGCCATGGTGGGTCCTTTCCACCGAGGCCAGGGAAAGGCTTCAACATGGAGGTTTTAAACAAAATGGAGTCATTGGGTTCGTCTGTTCCCAGCACTCCTGAATTCACTCATCTAGCAGAGCTCAGAGTCATAAAATCTAAGAACATGAACAAAAACTCGCCTAGCAACTAACTGAAGTTACAGACCATTTGACCACAAGTCAGGAACCTTCTCAAGAGCATTGGGTGTGAGGAGGGGGTATAGGCATGCTCAAGGATGCCATGGGCAGTCCTTCCCTGAGACTGGTGCTTCCATCAGGCAGGGTGTGGGTGGCCTCCCAGGCACCCTGTGCCAACTCAGTCAGGGGCCTCAGCTATCCCCTCTCATTGCCGGAGAGAGTCCCTCACCACCTGGTCACCCATGCTTCGTCCTGATGCCCTAGAGCATGTGAATGGACTGTGATGGCACAGACTCTTTGGACCAATGCTCGGTGGGGTGGGAGTGGGCACGGAACAGAGAGCCTGCATAGAGTGAATGAGCCTAAGGGTTTTGCAGACCATCTGCCATCAGCCAACACCAGTGGTGTTGGATGCTTCTCAGGATTGTACATACCTGGCCCAGTGGGTGTGAGTGCGTATGAGTGGGCTCGACTGAGCCTAAGATGGAGGGGATGGAGGACGGTGTCACTCTGGGGGAAAGAGAGGATACCAAAGAGAACTCCAGCGAGAACTTGAGGGAGAACAGGAGGGGGGATTTGGAAGAACTTGAACGAGAGGACGTAAGTGGTTCTTCCTTGCCTATTTTTTGCCTGCACATTTAAAATTTCTGCAAAGACCATTCCATGGGCTCCAACCTTCTTTAGCTGCTAGAAACGGTGATGAACCAACCCAGGCTGGGATGGTGGCAAAACAACTTGGGACAGAAGATCGCTACGTATTAGCACTGTCAGATCCCTCTCCTCAGTTCCTTTCCCTGTCCTCTGTCCTTTTGTCACGATATCCATGATGTCACAAACTCTCCCTCTGCCTGGAGTATTCTTTCATGCCCATCAAACTCTGCTCCTGAGAACTGTTGAGTCTCAACTTTAAAGCTTCTCTTTTCATGGAACCCTCTCTCAAGCCCTGGAAGAGGTCACCTCTCAGCCCCTCTCGTGTGCATTTCAACCATGAATATCTTGTGTGATTGTTGACTGAATATCTGCTGTCAGCACCTGATGGTAAATTCTCTCTTATTTGTTCTGCATTAGTGTCTAGTACAGATCCTGACACGCAGCTCTTCGTAAATAGTAGTCAGTGCTGAGACTTTGGAGACAGAAAGCAGCAGAAAGCCACTATCTCACAGACCTGGGAACAAGAAATCTGAAATCAAAGTGTTGGCCGAGCCTGGCTCTCACTGCTGGTGCAAGGAGGAATCCTTCCTTGCTGCATCTGGGGTTTGTGGAAATTCCTTGGTGTTCCTTGGCTTTTAAAAGCATCTCTTCAATCACAATGTGTCTTTACACCATCTTCCCCCTGTGTGTGTCAGTCTCTGTCTCTTAATGTCCTTTTTATACAGAGCGCCAGTCACACTGAGTTAGGGTCCACCCCATGACCTATCTCTTAAAGGTCACAGTCATCTTTTGGGGGCACACATCAGAATCCACATGCGTGAATAGATACATGAACTTCACCGACATAACGCTTCATCTTTCTTTACTAGAATTTTCCTCACTTGCAATGTGATGATAATGATGATGGCACCTGTTTTGATCCTACACCGATTTTTGAGATGAAAGAAGTTAATGACCATAGAATGGAGCATTCCTCTATCCACCAGCACAGTTGGTGGCCATGTTTGGGGATATGTTGGGTTTAACTAGATCAAATTTTAGGTGAAACCATGAAAAGGTTCAACTATCAAGAGAACAGAAGTTGCGTAACAGAGTTGAGGTTTTCCATACCCTGAGTCAGGGCACAAAACTTCACAAATAGTGTGAGGTTCAGGAAAGCACTTTAGAGTAAGAGAGATCAGAGATTGGATCCTGTCTCTATCGCTCCTTGTGACTACGGCATCTCATCTCTTGCCCTTACCTTTCTAATCTATGTCATGAGCCAGTAATTGTCCCGACACATGGGGGAGATTGAATGAAGTCATTTCTATATGCATTCAGCATGATGTCTAGTAGATAGTAACCAATTTCTAGGTAACAGATATGTAGGATACACATGAGGTGTATATTGGATTGTGCTCAAAACCCAGGTCATGCAATGGCTGCAACTGTAAGAAACATGCAATGCAGGAAGGGTGTCTGTGGAGTTTCCCTGGAGTGCATCTGTCTGTCCTTGCCAGTATCTCCAGTGCAGCCAGACAGAGCCATGGACTATCACCCTCTGTCCTGTGTCCCTTTCATGTCCTACCTGTCAGCGGACACCCAAGAAAAGGTGTCTGTTTTGCCACCCTCCCAGTCTGGGCAGATTCATCATGGGTTCTAGCAGCTAAAGAGGTCGGAGCTCTTGGAATGAGCTTCAGAGAATTTTTGATTGTGAACAGGAGAAAAATAGCAAAGAAGCAGCCTCTTGAGTCCCCTCTCTCAGATGCCTCCAAGTTCCCCCTCATGTTCCTCCTCCAGTTCCCCACTCTGTGCTCTCCTCATGGTCTAAGAGCCTCTTAGCTCAGGGTGATGCCACCCTTTTAGCGCCTCTAACCAGACCCAGGTGTGTCCACTTCTGTGCCCCCAGTGGACGGGGTAGGAACCATCAAGGGGCGATCAGTACCTCAGGCTAACGGTAGAAGAACTTGACAAGCTCATTGACCCTATGGGCAGCAGTGGAGAGAGCATGTCTCAGGGAGTGGGGTCTTTGGTGCCCTGAGCCTCCAGGGACAAATGTGGAGGTGTGATCACAGGTGAGACATTAGGACAGAGACAAGAGGGAACCCTGCTGGCAGCTTCCAGTGGATCTCGGATTGCTCTTGGTCATCAAGAGAGAGTAGACAAAGGCCTTGTCCAAGATGCTGGGAGTGTCCAGGCCTCCGGCAGTGGTGGCCGGCACGGTTGGTGCAGCGCGTTGGACATGCCTACGGTCCTGCCAGGCCCTTCTGCAGTCCGTCTGCAGAAACAGAAACAGCCGGTCAGTCCGGAGAGCTCCCCACAGCCCCTGTGTGGGTGTCCATGGAGCTTCCGGTCCCACAGCTTTCCTGAAGGCTGAGCTCTTCTTAATTCCGAGCACCGCTGGGCCTCAAGGCGTCTGAAATAGGGAAGTGTAGATCTGCGAGTAGAGCTCACTTGGGGGGAGGGGGGGCTAAAGGGATACCTGAAGATAGAGTCCAGCTGTGGGAGGGACTCAGTGAGTGTTTCCAGGGCAACAGGCCACAGGCACCAGGAGGCCAGGGTGTGAGTCCCTTCTACATGCTGGGTGGCATAACCTCCGGCTCCCCCGCTGAAAAATGAGGGTGTTGACCATGGTCCCGCCAACCTCAGCGAGTCTGTGCGAAGTGCTTGGAGCTTCCCAGGGACCAGGACCGGTTCACATGTCGCTGTCATCAGAGTGACCGTCCCGCTGCGTGTCAGGATTCCTGCTCTGGGATGGGCACAGCCAACAAGGCAGCTCAACCTGGCATCGCTATTCCAGGAATTTCACTGGGAATTGAAGGTTAATCCCAGCGCTTAATCTCCGCTGACCTTCGTGCCTTCTTACCCAGCTCAAAGCGCTTTTCATTAAAATGGTGTTATTCCACACCCCCATTATGCTTCTGGTGGATTCTCCGCCCTACAACTTTCAATGAGACAAAAGCAAGAGCAAAGCGGTTCTTGGGAGCAACATCTGGGAGTGGCAGCGGCCAGGGTGGCCGGGCGGCTGTGCTGGGGCCTCCAAATCCCACCCTTGTTCCCAGCCCCTCTCGCCCGCCCTCAGGAGGTAGCTGCTAACCTGCTTTGGAGACCGCGCCATTGGCCGCCACCATGGCTATTCTGGGACCAGCCTGGGCTGTTCTGGGCTGTTCCCGTGAGGTCGGCAGCACGTGGCGAAGCACAGCTCGGTGGGTGCCGGTCACTCCAGCCCTACAAGGGACTCTGCTAATGGTGCCAGCTGCCAGCGTGCTCCCCGAGGCCTGGCTGAGGCCATCTCAGATCTGCTGTCCAGCACTTGTCCCCCTCGTGTGCCCTCCCGTCTCCCTGTACGGGTGCCTGATTCGCCCCGGCCAGCGACAGACCCAGGAGGGAAGTCTGGTTAGCTTTTGGCAAATACACCTGCCAGGACCCACCTCTGCCCCCAGAGCCAGGTGTGGCTTTCCCTGAGCAGGGCAAAGTGGTTCTGAATTAGCCGGAACTTTACCTGTCACCTTCCTTTCTTCGGCTTTCTCTTCCTCTTCCTCTCCTGTTCAGCCTGTGTTCCTGTTGTGAAGATGGAGGGGATAGACTAGGAAGCAGTTGGGGGGAGTCTTTCACTCCCCATCACCCTGAGCCCTCAGGCGAGGGGAGCGTCAGCCGGGAAAGACTTTGATGGAGGTTCCCGCCAGGGAGGGTCCCAGAGGGGACTTGGGTGAATCAATCCTCTCTGCAAGTCAGGGTTCCCAGCATGCATTGCCTTCAAACCAACCTCTTCTTCATCACAGGCTGTACACCCGCCCTGCCTCTGGGCTTTGCAGTCAAGACGAGGAGCTTGGGGTGTGTGGCCATTTGGCACGGAGGGATAGAAATGACATGGCTGTCTCTAGTCTGTGTATTCGGTAGCATTCCTTCACTTGCGCCATTTTCAGGGCTGACGTGGACGACGACCCCCAGAAAGTGGCCCCTGGCCAGTGAGCCTGGAACCGCCCACCTTCGAGCACAATCGCCTCATTGCTAGCCCACGCGGGGCACTGGGAATGTCTGCTGTTGACCAGACCCAGCCGGCCCGGCTGATGAGACTGGCCACGAGGCTGAGTGGGTCAAGTGGACGTGGGAACCGAGGCGTGAGGAAAACCCAGACACAGGGGCTACGGAAACAATTCGGCCCTGTTCTTGGGCTTTCGCTGAAGAATCCACCCGCGTGGCTCTGGCCCGGAACCAGGTCCTTCCTCTCACAAAGGCCTTTTCTCACCAGGGCCCAAGGCGGTAACCCTGGGTCTCCTGGAATTCCATGAAGGCGAGCGCTGTGCTGGTGCCTGGCACTCTTTGCCCCTCAATGGCAGACGTGTGAGAAGTGCCTTCCCGCCAATGCCTGCCTGACGGGTACTTAGAGGCACCCCCCCCACAGCTGGCTGTCCCCCTGAAGGACACTCCTAGACCAACAGACGATAACGGCCTCTGGAAGCAGCGAACTCTGCAGACGGTGGGAGGAGCTGGGATAAAACGGACCATCCTTAGGCTCCGTCCCAGCTGCCAGGTGCTGACACGGAGACTGGTGGACTGTGGGAGCCGGGGGTGCCTTGGCGTGAGCCGTGGGTTCAGCCAGGACTGACGGAAGCCCGAAGACCTGCTGTGTGCCAGTCCGTGTGTCCTAGTCGTAGAAGCGAGTGAGCCGGACTGGGCACCCACGTGGGTTTTCCATCCTAGCAGGGCAGACGGGTGAGGGACCGGTGAGCACACACGGCCGCTGCAGCTCTGCAGTGCAGGGAGAGCAAGTGCCCGAGGGAGGGTCACGTGATGGGCGGGGGGCCTGCTCTGGGTCCCTGCCTGTCCACGCAGGCTCTGTGCCCTGGAGGCTGACCTCTGCTTCCTGATGACCCAGCAGGTCCACAGACAGCCAGTGTTCAGGCTCAGGGACGCCCCGGTGTGACTGTGGGTGGGTTACGGCTCAGACCTCTCAGTTTGGGGGGTGAGGCTGCCCCCTGGGTGCCCTTCCTTGGAAGTGGGGGTGCTAGTCCCCTGGCAGCACAGTGCGAGCACAGACGCACCCCGTGCCATTGTCCTGAGAGCTGCCCCCAGCCCGAGCAGCCTCTGTCGTCAGTGTCGCCATCCAGGCTGACGTCTTCTCTGGGGCCTGTAGAAACAGCGGCCCTGGTGTGGCTCGAAGCTGGACTTGTCGTTCTGCGGTCTCCTGCCCGTGCCCCCACTGGTATGCTGCCTCTGGGCGGGAGATGCTGCATCAGGGCGGGCACAGAGGCCAGCGGGTCTGCCTTGACCATGACAGCTGGGCCCGCTGGCCATGCAGAGTCCTGGTAGCTTCCACGGTGCAGATGCCTATTGCACGCACCACTCCCCTCCAGCCTCGCTGCAACCCTGCCAGCCCCCCCGCTAGGAATCACCCCCAGGGTGATTTCTCCCCAGCCTGGGTCCGCTACGTTGGAGCTGACGGCGGAGGGGCGAAGTGAGGCCATGAGAATGTCCACCCTGAAGGCTACACTGGATCCTCAGCATCGATCAGCGCACGTCACAGGCCATGGGTGAGGCGCCACCATTTTCCCCCCTTTTGGGCTACGAACACCAAGATCTGGAGACTTAGGGAGTTTAAGCCACTAGCCCCAGCTGGTCCTCCAGCTCGTGGTGTGGCTCAGACGGACACCCAGACTCGTTGGCAGAAAATAACCTGTGTTTGCTTGTTTGTTTGTTAAAGAAAAAACACTGTACATATTGTCTGACTCTAGGGTTGGGGAGGGGAGCTACAAGGTGAGTCAGAAGCATCTTATAGACTGGCACTTAACGGGGGGGAAGGTAAGGAGGGAAGCGGAAGGACAGGAACTGAGCAAAACGAGCACTGGGTGATCAGAGCTGAAACAAGAACACAACGATGTTCAATTAGCTAATTAATTAAATTATGGACAGGAAAAAAGAAAACGAAACAACCAGTAAGGCCAGTGACGATAGCACAGGGTGACAACCCAGAGAGTAAAACAAATATCCACACGTCCAGACTGATTTAATAAGGGATCGAATAAATACATGCAGGGAAAGGCTGACTCTTTCTTACAGAAGAACTCCAAGCAAAAGAGGGACATCCTCCCTCTGAAGAAGCTGGCTCTGGCTTCTGCTGAGCGGGACCTTACAAAAGCGGCTCATGAAAATGACTAAGAGGCATACACACGCCCCCACCCTGACCAGGGACACATGTCCAGGTCACCAGGAGTGAGTAACATCAGCCCCTGCCGTTTCTGATCCAGCCGGTGGCAGCGGAGTTGTCTCCCCAAACCTCCTGACCCCCTCCAATCATGGAAAACCCCAAGCAAACCCAAACTGAGGGGCACCCCACCAGATGCCCGACTGGCATTCTTCAGAACAGTCATGGACCTGAGAAGCAAGGGACCGAGGGAGCGTCACCCACTGAGGGCACTGGGGGTCCGTGACAGCTGGACACCGTGGGTTGTCCCGGGTGGGGTCCTGGCGTGAAGAGATACCTGTAGTCACCTGTAGTCGTGAAGAGACACCCTGGGAGAGAGCGCGGTTCAGTGACAGAGCTGGATCAACGTGACTCTGTTAGTGTTGACAAACATGCATCGGTTGTGGCAGCTGCTCCTGTTCAGAAACCCTGGGTAAAGCGTCTGGGAGAGCAACGTGGACCACTTTTCTGTGACTCTGAAAAGGTGGCAGGATGGCCCTGAGGAAACTCGGGCTCGTGGCTGCAGCAGCAGCTGCCTCAAGGCAGACCCCCTTGACAGAACATCCCAGGGCACCATCCACCCAGGAACATTCAGTCACAGCCCAGAGGACATTTGTCCCTCTGTCCAGTTAACGGGGAAAAGAAAGAGAGGCTGAAGGGACAGACATCAGGAGCTGATTCCTTTTCCAGTATGAAAATGGCGTACACTGATCGCATCCTGCCCCAGCACCACCAGGGCCCTGACTCGAGGTCATTGTCTCGAGGTCATTGTCAAAGCCACAGATGGTCATCATTTGCCGAAATCTCCCACGTGTCAAAAAAAAGTCCACCTTGAATCGTCATAGGGACAAGTCAGCGGAGACTGTCAGAGGCCCCCCCGCTAGGCCTTGCTTGAGCATTCAGCCTCCCTGGGGAGTGTTTCGAGGGCATTTCTCAAGTCTGTCTCTGCCCTTTCCCCGCGTCTCGCTTCTTCTTGTGGCTCTTTCTCTCAGACCCGCCCACCAGGGCGTTTTGGTGCCCATACAATTTTCAACTACGTCACTACTCTGTATCAAAACCAACCCAGAAAAATGATGAGGTGAAGCTCTAATCTCGTGCGTGAACGGGACTCTACCCATCCATGTAGTTTGCTTTCTGGGGTATCCGGGACATGTGGGTCTCCCATGGAGACTGGGCCTCCCAAACCTGCTGTTTGTTCCTCAAATCTGGATTTGGCAAGCCACCGAGTTTTCTCAAAAAAGGAAAAAATAATGTACAAATCCTTTGTGAAAATGAGCTTAGAGTTTTATCCGTTTGTGCACATGGGGCTGACTTCTGTATCTTCCAACTTCTAGGTGGTTTCCAGACACACATGCCCCCAGAGAGTTGACGCTAGATAGATGATGGCGGATCAGAGCAGGAGCCCAAATGCTCTTCCCCATTAGCAAAAGGCTCCCCAGGCCGATGAACAGACCCAAAGCTGGAACAGCTGAGTCTTGTTCTCATGAGGCCAGGGCATTCTGGGTGTCCCCCTGGCCCTGTCTGGTACCTGGTGCAGAATGCAAACATGCGGATGTGGTGTAGGAGCTGAGATAACGGATTCAATGAGCCAATTCCAAGTGAGGAGGATGAGGTGGCATCATACACACATTGCACTTGCAGTAACTCTGCCATGCAGAGGACATTAAACAGGAAAAGAATAGTGAAGAGCTGGCAAGACAGGACTGAATCACGTGGATAAGGCCTCCTATCCCTCCATGAGCGCAAGCTAAGAAGCAGTGCATCTAAGGCTGTTGGCAAGAGCAGAAGAGCTAGAACAGTGGAGGGTGTTATGGATCTCCTGGTCCATGAAAAGCAGCAGGCCTGATTTTCAGCTGGAAAAGATGAGCGAGGGTTCAAGGACTGGTGAAGGATACAAGCCTGTGGACTTGCCTGCAGAAGCTGGAAAAGCCCCTGGTCTCTGGGGGGAGGGGAAGAGATGTCATCCACAGGGAGCCCTCAAACGGGGTTCGCCCACCCCAGGAAGTGGCTACTCGCTGACTTCAAAGCCAATGAAAATTATATTGTCTCAAACATCAGGTGTGAATCAGAGGCGTAAGCTGAGGAAGGGGAGTAAAGCAGCCTTAGAATCAGCAGAAACAGGTCAGATTTGTCTGTAAAATCCTGTTGTCTCTTCAGAATCGCTAGAAAAAGTTCTGTCTTGCTCCTGCAGGGCCTGACAATACAGACCTTCTCTCCAGCCTTGGCTAGTTGGCTCCAGGACAACAGCATTTAGGTTTGGAAATTGCCAAATTGTAGCTATTGACAGGGGCTTTTGTTGTAGTGTCTTCTCCTGTTTTCACCAAATATGATATGATATGTATGTATGTATGTATGTATGTATGTATGTATGTATGTATCTGTATGTATGTATCTGTCTATATCTTTCTATTTATATATATGTATATATCTATGTATGTACATAGATATACATATAGATAATATAGATGGAGATATGGATATATAGATGTATCTATATATGTATATACATCTATATATCCATATCTATATAGATGTAGCTATATATGTATATGCATCTATATATCCATATATATATTCCTACTTTAAAATTTTTACCCCTGTAGCACAATTCATAGGTCAAAATTTGTCTTCTGGGTAGAGAACATGTATGTGGTTCAATCTGGAGGGAGAGATGATTCCCTTTGGAGAAGCATGGGTGCAGAAAACATCTTAAGAGTTTCCTGGATGGAAAGGGCCAGGCTGGAGTTCTCTGTGGATTTGTGTTATCAGACCTTTACCACTTGTATGGAGGGTAAAAGTTTTCTCCCATTTGATTGGATTTCTTTTCGTACAACTTCCATTCAATCCAGCAATCCCACTTCTAGGAATCTACCCAAAGGACATAAAAACACTCATTCAAAAGGACATCTGTACTTGGATGTTTATCGCAGAGCTATGTACAATGGTCAAGATATGGAAACAACCCAAATGCCCCCAAAGTGACGAATGGGTGGAAACGATGTGGCATATTTACACAACAGAATATTATTCTGCCATCAAAACTGACAAATAGGAAGCATTTGTGGACAGACTTAAAGCAGAAATAAGTCAGAACGGAAAAGACAGAAACCAGATGGTCTCACCCATAGATGGGATGTAAGGGTAGCAGGCAAAAGTTCAGGAAAAACCCAGGGTGACTTGACAGCAGAAATGAGGTAGGCTGCTGGGGAGGGTTGGGGTAGGGTGAGATCGGGAAGAAAGGAACCTGAGAAGATCTAGATGAAGGCTTGCGGGTGATGGGTGGAGGGAGAAACCCGGAGAATGCAATGATGTAAAAGAAATATAGATAGACAGACAGGCAGACAGACAGATAGACGATAGGTAGATAGACAGATAGATAGATACATACATACATATATAAATATGTAAACAACAAAATGATTTATAAAAATCTTTTTAAAAACAGGGACAGGATAGAAAGTGAGTTGTCATGGCTCTGACCTGGAGGGGACGCCTGTCTCGTCATGGTGGTGAGGCACCAGTTATACCCACTAATCACGTTCTATACTGAGCTACCAGAGACCACTGTTTGGTCATCTGTTTTCAGGACTTGTAAGTCCTGGCAGAACAACGGGGCTACTCAGACACTGGCTCATCGGATTCCATCATTAAACCAGGGTGAAGATTTATAGACTTCCTGCAAATAACTCCAACTCTGCTCTCCCCACACCATCCCTGTCAGTGCTCCTTTGTGTCTGACACCCCCCTCCCATCCCTTCCATTTAGCCATTCAAGTCCTTCCCATTCCAGCTTTCTACACCAGGTATGCCAGGGGCTATGGCACATCCCTGACAGGCCATGTAAGTGCCTCCACACTGAAAGCTACCACAAATGGGTGCTCGTCTCAGGGACTTTCTTCCTGGAATTAAGAAAACCCAATATGGCGGAAGATGGCTTGTTTGCCCTGCAATTCCGGTAACCTTGTATTTATCTTTGTATGGTTATAGCAATGTCCCTGGAACTCAAATATAACATTCGTACCTCCAGATCCCTTGTGCCGTTGACAGCTTTTCAAAAGAGAATAGAACCAATAACTTCTGCCTTAAAGAGGAAAACTAAGGCTGTGCTCATAGAACGTGATTATAACGTCATGAAAGTCTGAAGACGTTTCTTGCATCAATGGTTCTCCGAAGGGAATCACCTCTCTCCAAACTGAACCACATCCAGTCCGTTTTCCTCTACCCAGAGGACAAATTTCTACCTATGAATTGTGCTATTGGAGGAAAATTTTAAAGTAGGAATACTTATATATTTATATATAAGTATTTATATATATTTATATATAAGTATTATATATATATAATATTTATATATATGACATCTATATGATTTATAATGATATATATACCATATTTAATAAAAACGGGAGAAACAAAGGAAACTGTCAAGAGCTACCATTTGGTAAGATAAAGTACGATTCAAGAATAGTACTATACAAAAATCTATACAAAGCATTCATTCTTCCTCACAGCAAGCATTTCTAGAAGGTGCCAGATTCACTGCTGGGAGAAGGGATGGTGGTGAGGAGTCTGGTTGGCAGATTTCAGAGCTCAGGTTTCATGCATTAGTGAATGAATCATTGAATGACTTTTCTAGTAAGTGATTCAAAGATGGAGAGTTCTACAAGAATTCAACAGGGCAGCAGTTGACCGGTTTACAGCTGACCATCAGTTCATCAGGAACTGTCCCCAGAGAGAGTGATGTTGAGCAGAGACCACCTTGAAGCACCCAATTAAATCTGAAGGGGGCCTGGAGGGAGAGCAGAGCAGTGCCTGAGATGGACTGATGGAGGAAGGTGAGCTCTACCTTAAGGCACTGACTGGGATTTGTTGAGGCTTCCCTTGAGGAAACCAGCCCCTCATGATAGCACAACTCCTTGCTCATTCTCTACACTGTGTCATCCCAGAGCTCCTTAATGCTTTACTGCCCCAGGCACCCAGCCCAGGTCCTTCACAGAGCAGTCATTATTCATCCTCAGCTTGCTCCTAGATGAGCGCACCTTGAAAGGCACGCTCCCAGCGCCTCTGTGAGAGCCACCTTTGCCATCTGATAGCTCTTGTCAAAGTCCTAAATACTTAGTTTCAGGGTCTCAGAGAGCTGCTGTTAGTTTGGGGCAATTGTCTGTATGTAATGAGAATTACGACTAAAGAACTTTTTCAAAAATCAGCTCAACAGTTTGTCAGAACAAGACCACAGTGCACATTACGTGAGCAAAAAGACGACACATTTTTATGATGAAATTTTGTATTTCTAACTCAAAAAACAAATAGAAGAAAGCATTGTTTTTGTTGTTTAACATGCCTTGTATGTCTTGTTTGGAGAAGATGGTTGGCAGCGTTGTCAGGCTGTTATGCTCTTTCTGATACCACATAGCCATGTAGGAAGATGAGGCCTGAATAGGCCTGAATTCTCAAGAAGGTAATTGTGGCTAGTCTTTACTAATACACTAAAACTCCACAAAAACCAGTGCTACCTACAAACATCAATATAGCAATACAGCATTTGAAGCATCAAAGAACTTTTTCATATACTATCGTACTTGGTTTGTTCAGGGTTCAGTATATATACTCATGCATGCTTTTGCAACAACAAGCATTCATCATCCCAAAACTGAATAAACTGAGTTACACCAATGCTCTAAATGTCACATTTCATCATACAGTGTTAAAAAATAATATTCACTAAAACCGTCAGTCTCATTAAAAAGCTATTATTGTGAAGGCCATAATGGCAAATACACATCTTCCAAAAGTCCTATGTTCCTTGAAGCCTTGCATTTTATTATTGGTAACAAAAGTTCAGTGCATACTTAAAGTGACAGACTCAATTGATTTAGTTTGAGGACGGTAACTACCAAGCGTCCACATCTGAATAACCAGAGTTTAGCTATCCACCGACTCAAGTAAAATTGGTGTTTCACTTTAAGAAAAAGTGGACTCTTCAGCTTGTGACTTAAACATTACACAAGTGCTTTCACTAGGAAACCACTGTGCTCTTAGTAAGCACAGAAGTGTGACATGCGTTCTCGTGTCTTTACTCTTGTATGAGTGGTGGAATTAAATAGCCAGCACCCAGGGGCGGGGGCGGCGAGGTCACCAGGGTTGACCAGTCCTCCAAAATGCAGTTTAGCTCCCTGCCTTTTTCATTTCATGAAACACCATGGGTTCTGCTATCTCAATCTTCCCAACAGTATCTTCTCCTTCTGCATGTGCAAATTATAGTGTGCCTCAAGCCCAGCTGATTGTGGCATCACCATCATTCCCTGCATGCATGGCCAGAAGGTATGCAGGAGGTGGTCCCAAGAATCCTGTCACCTGGTGACTCCTGAGTGGGGGCAACAGTCTCCTACTGGAGTTTGCCACAGTTCTTGATGCTGTACGGTTTGTGATCTCAGAGCAGCTGATGCTTCCGTCTAGCCTGGGTGGGTGTGCGGTAAGCGACACAATCTAGGTTTGTGTAGCAATGCTCTGTAACCTTCGCATGACAAAATCACTTAACCTGGCATTTTTCAGAGCATGTCGCCATCATGTACATGACTCTATAAATGTGTTCCATTTTCACAAGCAAAAGAACAGAGATACCAATTCGGGAAAAGCAAAAGCAAACCAACGGAGGTTCCAGGTCCTCTTGCAGGTGGGTGGGGTGACTTCTTCCACAATAATCCAGAGCATGTGGAAATACAAAACAGCAAGCAAATAACAGCTTCCAGGGCATTGCTGGGAGTCGGGGAGCAGGGCGCCAGCAGAAGGGGAAGCACTGGAAAGTGTGAGCCCACACATGGGGTGTGAGGATGGCTCTGCGATGCGGGGTGATTTTTCTACCCCATTAAATAATCATAAGAGGTTCCAAAAACATTTACCTCCTGACGCAGTTTTATCCAAGAAGTATGAAACCACTGTCATAGAGAGCGACCTGGTGGTTCAGGGAATGAATAATGAAGCAGCCAGCAGGAAGAATAGAACCCCCAGCCCTGCATCCCCAAGAAAGGGCTAAGCTGACTCTACTCACCCTCCCTCCACTGGTGGCCCTTTGCACTCCCAAGACATCATCAGAGCATGTTTGGGAACATTGGGGGCATTTTGAAGGCACTGTTTGTAGAGATTTTTTACCCTTGGATGTGTTTTAGGAATGTATGTTGTGTTTGTTATAATAAACCCTCCTGCACGTTATCTTCAAGGGAATAAATGGTGAGAAAGGGGTGTGTCTTGGTGTTGGAATGAAATGAAATGCTGCTGCCACTGAAGCCAATGAAAATGCTGCTGCCACTGAAGATCGTTCCAAGAACAGTACTCCTATTGTTTCCTTTATCTTTGCCAAGGAAGAGCAGAGAACAAGGGTGCTGCTTCCTTGGGTGGGCAACTTAACCTCTCTGATCCTGTTTCCTCTTTTGTCAGCTAAGAACAGTAGTAGCACTTTTTTCCAAAGACAGCAGAGGGTTCACAAAGGTATCACACGGCCATGTTCAGTCAAGCGCTTGGCATATACTGACACATAGTGAGAGGTGGTGATGGCTGTGGTGGTAGTGGTAGAGGTGGTGGTGGTGGCTGTGGTGGTAGTCTCGACTTTGGTGTTGGCAGTGGTGGTGATGGTAGAAATGATCACAGGGATAGAGGTGTTGGTAGTGGTAGAGACCATGGTAGTAGTGTTAGTGATATAATAGTAGTAATGTAATAGTGACGCCTTTAGCAGTGGGGACTTTAGTGGTGAGAACACATGTTTCTGTATGCTGCATATGCCGGTGGGTTCATGCCAGTCTCCTGGGTGGTCCCTCAAAGCCCTCTTTCTTGACTCCAAGTGAGAAGAGGCTCCTGTCACCTATCCAGGTGACAGCAGGAGGTGCACAGCACCCTGATAGCTCTATCCAAAGAGGCCCTCCTTCCACCTCTTTCCCTCCTCCCTTAAGCCCAGATGCGGATAAAGAGCTGCCTCTTGCCACAGAACTGGTTTTCAGTCCCTCAGCCTGGCTTGCTCTGCAGAGGAGGTGGGATCCGCAGCCTCTGTTGCATTGCTGTAAGGCTTTAGGGCCCTAAAAGCCCCAGATGGACTGAGTGACATTTTACCATCCTCTTGCCATCGGGATGAAGTGCTGGAGAGTAAGAACAGAGCAAGCAGTGACATCCTTGGTCTCAGAAAATACACACCAGGAGAAGACCATAATGATGAGAAAAACACCCTGCATTTGTTGAGCAAAGCTCTTACGTGAATTGTTATGTAATCATGTGGACTTGGAAATGGATATGGGATCACAGTAATAACCTAACATATGGTGAGCGTGGCAGAGTTTACTGAGAGTTTTTGCACATATTGTCTCATTTGACTCATAAGAAGCCTATGCGGTTGGTGCTATTCATCTCATTTTACAGAAGAAGAGCCAGGGCCAGCAGAGGCAAAGGGGGTACATTTCACCAGCGAACCCACATCAATTGAGACATGCTGCCTAGAGCTGTATTATTCTAAGTCTATTCCAAGGACAGCAAGAGAAAATAAGCAGTTAGAAGCTCTTAATGCAATTAAATGTTGCCACAACATCAGTAGACTTGTTTCATCGAACATGGCATGGAGCGGTTCAGTTGTTATTAAATACACATGCTTGTGCTCACATAGCACAACTGTGTGTCTGCCCTGCAGGCCTGCATTCCTCTCTGCAATCTACTGGAAATCTAAAAGGAGGTAGAGCTGGCCCCTGATGACAACACATTTGAAAAACAGTCCCTACACAAAGCAGCATGTTCAGAAGGATCAAAAGACCAGAAAACAGTGCTGTGATTGATTGATGATGTCTGCCGTGAGCACAGGGGTGCTCATCCCCTGCAGTGCCCTCTCTGGTAGCTCATGCGACCTTAGACCTTGCAAAGAGGCATGTGTATTGGGAAGGAAGCTGGATATTACTCTGCCACACTTGATCAAAGACATTTAATGTGAGCTATCTCATTTGATAACTTAGGAAAATCCTGTTGAGAGGACAAAGAAGAGTGTGTCGGTCCTGCAGGGTAGAGAACACAAGTGAGCCAGACCATGTGAGTTCTACCCACCATCACAACATGGGACAGTGGCAGTGCTAAACCCAGAATCCAGGACCCCAGTTTTGCAGCCCCAGAATCACCGTGCTGTCTCACACTGCCTTCCTGTCTATTGGGGAACATGAAGCAAAGGCGTGTGCAGGAAAGCTCTGAGTAAAATGAAAATGTCCTGTGCTAGCAGTTTTGCTATAGAAAAGTTAATTTCATGGATGACATTCCCAGATGGATTTTAGATCAACTCATAGAAGAAAGACTGTCTCAGAATCAAAAGCAATTGCCTCTTTCAAACAAATGACTGGGCTGGAGAGGAACTCAGGTCACCCTCTGGGGGAGCTCCCTGCTTCATTGAGTCTCATAGGCCAGGTCACTGAGTATCACTGTGTGGAGTTTGTACTCATCTTCTGCATTTATTGAGCACTTGCTGCGTGCCAGAGTCCATCGCAAGCACAAGGAACAGAGACAGGATTGAAACCAGGAGCTGCACAGACAGATGTTTGCAACTACCCATCCTTTGTGTGATCACGAGGAACATGAGTTGTTTCTATGGAGGGAGGGATTTGCTCTCTGGGTGAAAGGGCAGGAAGAAAAGGGCTGACATAGGATATGGCCCTGCTCATGGCTTGTTTTGAAAGGTAGACAGGCAGACAGGCAGAGAAAGGGTATTGAGACAAGGAGCAACCTATGCAAAGTCCAGAGGCTTGGACCACATGACGGGCCTGGGGAAATCCAGGTGGTTGCACGTGTGTGTGCACACGCTAAACTGATAGGTCACATGCCACTCACCATCTTAAGTGGACAGTTCAGTGGCATTACATCCATCCACACTCTTGCAGCCATTTGGAAATGCAAGCTTGGCCACACCTGTTTTTTTCAAAGGTGTGTAGTGGGGGAGAGTGAAGGTTTGCCTTTCCCCAGTCATTTTTAGCAGAAATCCTACTCTGTTCACATGAAAAGTAAACCGCTTGCCCTATGAAAGCCAGCCCAAGACTTAGCCTGCTGAGACTGTTTCTGGTTTGAATATGGCAGGGTTTTCATGGAACCTGGGTTGTTGAGAATATTGGACATGTCGTGTTTAGAGCAGGTTGTTGGCATGTAGTTTTGTCATTGATGATGAGGAAGTATGATGAGGATGTGATGATGGTGATGATAGTGGTGATCATTCTTGGCAGCCATGGGTGGGAAAAAGAAGAACAGACAGAAGAGATTGAAATGATTCAAGACAGAGTTTGGGACCAGGACTCAGTGAACATGTATTAAGTCATCTATTCGAAGTTCCAAGCCCCCTTAAATACCCTGGTAAAGGAATGGTTACAGTGTGGTAGTAAGGAAGGAAAAAAACAGAATTCCGTGATATGGAGCTCATGGAGTAGGAGGATTGGGGGAGGGGACTCATTATCTAGCAGAAAAATACCTGCAAACATTTTGTCTTTCAAGGGAATATTTCTCCAGGGGGACATTCCTAGGAGTTTAGGGGGTTGCCATCACAGATAAGAGACTTTCCAGGAACCGTCTCTACTGTGTTGGAGTTGGGTGCGAATAGATAAAGGTGTTCCTTTATCTAAGCCATGTCTCTTATCTATTTTTGACTCCCCACAGGTTATGATAATGATGGTGGTGATAAATCATGGTAATGATGATGGAGGTGATAATGATGCTGGCAGTGGTGGTGATAGGGATGGTGAGGAGGAGGAGGAGGAGGAGAAGGAAGATGAGCAGGATGGTGGCACTGGTGAGTATTTCCATTTTTCTGGACTCCTCACCTCTCTCTGCAGCCACATTGCCACTTGTACAGTTAAATACGGAGCCTCGTTTAGCTGACCGGGACTGCTCCTCCTGGTGTCTCATGGATGTCTGGTAGATGATGTCACCGGTTAGAGCTCATCGGCCTGTTGAACTCGGTCTCTGCTCCCAAAGACCTCAAGCTACCGGATGGGCATCAGATCCCATATCTGCGAACTTGCTGGCTCGCTAAACCCGTGTGCGCCTCAAAGTCACTACTTGCACACTTTTGTAAAGATGCGCCACATGTCCTTGACACCTAACACCACAAAGTGGCCGAAAGCCTGAGTCACCCTGGGTGCCCTTCCTCGCTGAGATCAAGCCGGGTGCCCGTCTCCCCTTTGATTCCTTGCTCAGCTCCCCAGGATGCTTCATGTTCATGTGCAGAGTATGGGGATGCCTGCTTAGCTCCACGTTGGCAGGCAGGGAAGAGCCGATGTAGACCTTGAGGCTAGAATCCACCTCTGGAGGAGAGGAGAGGAGTCAGGAACTCAGGTTTGTTGAGTGCCTACTTGAGCTATTTACCCTGCCAGCACCCCAGGCAGAAACCGCCTCTATCTCCAAGGAAGGCATCATCACCCCCTTTTCTGCGGGTGAGGAGAGCAAGACTCAGGAGGGAGTGACCCAGCCAAGGGCAGGTCGCTGAGCTGGGAATGACAAGGCTGGGCTGGGGTTCCCCTGTCTTTCCAGGGCTCTTTCTTTGAGGACCCAATGCATTAACCTGACGAGTGACCTCTGACATCCCTCCCGCTGCAGGATGCCCTATGATGCCTCTTCTGGGTGAGGGTAATTGGGTGACATAGAGACAGCACACGCCTCTGAGGAAATGAATTCCCTGGTTCTGTCAGGATGGCCGTGTCTCGCTTCTCCGGGCAGCACGGATCTCGGGGGAGCAGGCTGGCATGTGAGGATGGATGGGCTTGCAGGGGAGCTAAGACCACAGGAGCCTCCCACCCCTCGGGGAGGCGGGGGGGAAGGGTGGAGCCCAAGAGGAAAATAAAAGCCTGAGGGATTCTGCTGGTGTCTCCGAGTGTCCTAGTGACACCCCAAGAAGGATGGGCCACAGCTGAAGAGCCGCTGCTGACAGTGAGGTAATTATCAGGAGGGAGTGACTGGCTCTTGCTTAAAGAACAGAACACGCACCACAGTCATCGGTGCAAGGTGGCTTCCGAAAGGAGAAGCCACATACATCACTCTGAGTCCCAAGCTCGTGCACCGAGGGAATTGACAGGTGTGTTAAATATTGCTCACCAAGAAGTCAAGCAGGAAATGAACGTTTTTTTCATGCTAGTTTTCCAGTGTTTGAGGTTTCGTGATATTAAATCACTTCATGTTAGAGATCACATAGTGTTTTGGGGCTGTTATCTCCTGTCTGATCCCTGCCAGGTTATGAATAAAGAGAGTCTGATTTACATAGTTATTAGCTACGTTTTGCAGGGAAATCGCAGGCCCTCATCTCCCGTGGCCCACAATCCACACTGACTGACAAGGACATTCCAAATGAGCCCCTGTCACGGGCTATTCATTCGGTGATTCTGTGGCTCTTTTCTCTGGGGAAGCGTTATGGATACCCCTGCCCCCCCACCTTGGGAACAGCGGTCAAGAGCTACTCACATGCACACCTTTAATCTCAGCCTCAGGAGGCCGAGGTTAGGAATTGCTTCAGTCCAAGACTACCCTGGGCAACATAGTGAGACCTAGTCTTAAAAGATAACTGGGCGCGATGGCATGCACCTGTAATCCCAGCACTGGGAGGCTGAGGCTAGGAATCACTTGAATCTGCGGGTTCGAGACTACCCTGGGCAACATAGCAAGACAAATTCTCCATTAAAAAAAAAAAAAGAGCTGCTCACAGAGGAAAGATTCAAGGGTATTTTGTCTCTCCCCTTCCCCCTTTTCCCCTCCTCCTCCCCCTAACCCCTAGTCCCAGGACACAGACTCCCATGTCCGGGGCTTTAGCGCCTATGGTGGTGATTTGTTTAGCACCTGAAGGCCGTGCTCCAGTCATCCTCCTGCTACCACAAAGCCCTGAGCACAGTGAAGTTCTATGTCCAGTTTCCTTCACCTGGTAGGAAAATAAGTGCCATAAAATGAAAAAGGACTGACTTGGAAGCAAAATGAAAAAGGACTGACTTGGAAGCACCCGCCAGGTGGAAATGATCTCTCTCTCTCTCTCTCTCTCTCTCTCTCTCTCTCTCTCTCTCTCTCTCTCTCTCTCTCTCTCTCTCTCTCTCTCTCTCTCGTTAATGGTCCCTAAGAAAACTTAGGGACCAACTAAAATGACCTTCTGAGACAGCACTGATGCCTCTGGCTTTTCCTTATCAAAGTAGCCTTATCAAAGTTAGCGACCACCCACCTACACTACCCCTCCCTCAATTACCTTTTGCTTTAGAATATAAATTGTCTCTCAGGATTGCTTGTCTTCTTTGGAATTCAACAGGCCCTCGCTGGGGGTCCCTATAAATGCCCCTTTCTTTTGTTAATGAAGTTGTCTTATGGCTCATACTTCCATTTAACTTCCTGGCTGTGGCTGGGCAATCTCTCCTCATCGGTTCATTTCTCCTACCTTGCATCTGGCGATCAACACTGACAGAGATGCTCACCCGGGTGGGGTGCGGGGAGGGGCTTGTCTGTAGGTGCACCCCAAGAATAAAGTTCTGAGTGAACACCTTCGGGTTCAAATAAAATTTCTAACTCCTGACATCAGGGAGGGTTGGCTGAGTCCTGTGAGTGGCATGGGCCCATGTTACCATAAGAAAGAAAATCTCTCCAGCACATTGCTGCTTAGCCATTAATCCTACAACTCATCAGCCCCTGGCCCGCTTCCCTGGGCTCGGAAAGGACTATAAAACAATATGGACACTGAGTACCAAGCTGCTGTGAAAGAGGTATTCATCATCTCTTTTCTCCTTCAGCCTGTCAGCTTACCCAGCATGCTCTGCACGCTTGCCTAAGGGGGGCGTCTGAGGCTGTCTGGGTATCCTGTCTCGAGGCCTCCGTCTTTGCTAAACTGAGTTAGCCAAAGATTCAGTCACTTACATCAGGGGGTACGCAAGGGACGCGTCAGGGGTATGCAAGGCCTTTCCTATCGCATTTTGTTCCCTTCAATGATCTTGAAACTGGGATATTCAAAAGCCCAGCTTGACCCTTCGAAGTCAAGGACCTCCCACAGGCAGACGGCTGCTGGAAAATGAGACGGATTCCTAGTTCATCTCTGCCGGCCTCCTGTGAGCGCTTTTGACCACCTGTCTTGCACCTTGAGTTTAGGCAGGTGGAGAACTTGCAGCAAGAATGAAGTTTGCTCTCCAACACCAGGCTGCCGGACCAGAACCGAGACGCATTTGAGGGTCTCCAGCCCCTCCATAGCCCATCAGAGACTCCGCAGACATGTCCAGTGGTCCCCTGAGAGGGGCCCAGGGACACACCTGTGGAGCATCAGGTGGCCAGGTGAGGAGCTACCACTGCAGGAAACCGCTCCCCCAGCCACAAGAGCAGAAACCTCCTCTCCAAACCGCTGCTCCCAGCATAGGACTCTCTGAGTCAGTCTTATCCTGCATAAAAGCGAGACCATCAGGTATTTTGAGGGAATTTTCATTCCCTCAAGATTATCACTGAATAGGCAGCTTGGAAATGTGTGTGTGTAAATGAAAGGGAAAACTTTCAGGAGGAGATTATTATCAAAGTACAAAAGATCACACTTGTTGGTGAGAATGTAGAGAAAAGAGTCTCTGTGCACTGTTGGTGAGAAGGATAACAGTTGTGTTTCCACTCTGGAAAATGGTACTGAGTCCTGTTCCTCCTCCCTTCTCCCCCCCAAAAAATAAATAGATAAAAGTTGAACTTCCATACATCCAGTGATTCTACCTCTGGGGAATCTATCCAAAGGAGACACAATAAGGCCTCAGAGAGATAACTCTATGCCTATAGCTACGGCAACTTTAGTCACATTATCAGAGATCAGGGACCAACCACACAGATGCCCACTCATGGATGAATGGAGAAGGTGGTATGCCTACAGTGGAGTGGGAGTCAGGCTTGGCAAAAAGAGGAAGTGCTGCCAATTGCAACAGCTGGGTGAACCTGGAAGATTGTGCTCATGAAGTAAATCGGGTCCAGGAAAACCTGTATGACAAGATCCCACCTCTAGGTGGAATCCTAACAACCACACTTGGGGAGGCAGCTAGTAGAAGGGTGGTTGCTCGGGGTTGAGGGAGGGGAGCCCATAGAGTATTGAGTCAAGAGTACATGTCCCAGTTCTACTGCAGTATGAATCTGATCGGGGTGCTATGGTGAAAAGGGGGGCAAATAACAGCCATCGTGCCCTGGTGGGTGGAGACTTGGAGAAGGGAAGTCAAGTCTTCTTGCAAGGACAAAGAAGGGATTTGAAAGTGGCTGAAGAGTGAGAGGAAAAAAGAGAAAGATGTGGAGAAGAGAGGGCAGAGGAGCAGCAGGGAGGCTGGAGGCCTCGGAGATGCTGCTGTCATGTGCAACCCGCAGGGCACGGAAGGAGCCATGCTGTGGGCTTCCATCCCCAGCTGGGACCAGTGAGGAAGCTGAGGAAGCAGCTGGAGAAACTTGTGACCTGTGTAAGCAGACTTGGAAATGTGGTACTTGAGAACTTGGTTTAACTTTGAAACTGTGACGTTTGGGAATTATCTGGAGACCTGAAGAGAACTTGCTGTGTTGCTGTTTTCATCATGAGACGTCTGAAGTGGCCGCTGCTGCTGTATCAAGTGAGTCTTACTGGTTTGGGGCCACTTTAGAGCTGAAACGGAAAGAATGCTGGAGCTGTGCCTTTTGGAGAAGAATTGATGATGCCACCCTAGTTTCTTTGTTAGATTTGAATCTCCTACTTTTGAAGGAGAGTTGACGATGCCGTCTTGGTTTCTTTGACTTGAAGTGAATAGCTGTGCCTTTGAAGGAAAGAACAACGATGCCATCTTGGTCCCTTCATTTGGCTTAAAGGTGGGACAGTCACCATTTTGTGGATACACATGACTGAAGGAGCCAGGTGGTTTTTGAGCAAGAGACTGAACTGGTTGGTAAGACGATCAAAGGGGTCCCTTTTATCCTCAGTGACTCTTGTCTGTTTTGTCTTGTTCATGAGTAAATCTGTTTTAGCCTCTTCTTCAGGTTAGTGTGGTCTTGCTACTACTCTCACGGGCTGGGATGAACCTGATGAGAGGCTGGGTTTAAAGGGCCAACTGCTCCCGTTTGTAAATTTAATTAAGTCCCCTGCTTTACTTGTTCTCACACCCGATTTCAAATCGGCTTTCCTGCATTGCATCCTTGCAATTTGCTGCAAGTAGATAGTAAGTTCTCACAGACCCAGAAGAGCCCTGACGGCTTTGAAGTGAGGGTGTGTTGGCCAGACATTGATGCTCATTTCACAAGGAGCTGTGGGCTGCTCTGACTGGTTTGGGGACTGGGATTCAAGAACGCGGTTTTGAGGAAAGGAAGGAGTTTTGCTACAAACCCAGCAGCCAGGAGGCAGGAGGTGCTCCGTTCACCCTCTCTGGAGGAGCAAGGTGAGCGCGTTGTATAGGTTTGGGGGTCTGAGGCTGAGAACAAAGGAATTAAATGTGTTGGCTCAGGAGCGGGCACAGGGCTAAGCCATGTGGATGTGGCCCAAGTTCCTTGTCTAGTTACAGTGCAGTTCGCCCATGAAGAAGCCTCATAACTGAAGTGTGGAAATTCTGCTGGTGGGCCCTGAGCTCTGGGAAGGCCCCTCCTCTGCATGTGTTAACTCCCCAGCTCCAGCGACGTGGGACCCAGCTCGTGGTCAGTCGGTTTTGTTTTGGCAGAGAAGGTGGATCTGGGTAAGGAGATCCTGAGGAGAAAGTTCGACTAAGCTGCTAGAGCCTTTTGGGCTCAAGACTCCGAGAGCCACTTAAGCACTTAAGCTGAGTTACATGTGTATTTAAAGACATCACGTTGCACACCTTAAATACATGCAGCTTTTATTGATGAATCCCACGTCGCTCTTGAGTCCTGGCTGAGCTCTCACACCCATCTCCCTTGAGGTTGGTTGACTCTCTTTGGGGATTTGATGGTGGGGACCCACCAGCGTGGGTCTCTTACCCCAGCTAATGAAAACCAGCTTCTTCAGGGATAAGACATTCCAGAACTATTGGCATCAGACTCCTGGAGAATTACTCCACAAAGGAAGTTTCTGGACTGAAAGCTCCATGGAACAAAATGTTATAAAAGAAGAATGAAGGGGCTTAAGCTCTCCACCCTGAAACAGAGCCTCATGAATACAAGTCATGGAGTTGTCATGAATTAATTTATTGAATTAATTTATAAACTTGAATTGAATTAATTTGTAAACTTGTTTTTCCAGTATAAGTGCTCAGTGCCGGCCACTCACATTCTGGAACACGATATGGAAAAGATTAAAAAAAAAAAAAGTCTTGTTTCCATAAACTGGCAGTAAGTGGGAAGGCAGGAGTCAAAATATAGACATGGGGACAAAGATCATCCCTAACATGAGGTGAGCACATTTGGGAAACACATAGCATTTCCCCAAGTTTTCTGAGGTGTGAGAAAAGATTCCCAAAGAAGGTGACCTGTGAATGAGAGTACCAAGATGAGTAGTAGGGTGATTTCCCACATAAACATCATCTTAGGATTCCCCATACTCCCCCTTACAACTAACCCAATGAAACTTTGCCAAGACTCATCGATACAAGATAGCAATGAATTTAGGAAAATGCAGATACTTCAGATCTTATGCTCTAAGCTTCTTCATTATAAGTTAAATATAAAATAAATCAGCAATAGGATTTTTTTAATTACCAGACATTTGAAATCTCAGGCAGGCAAAAACCAATTCACACTTCCTAACTAGAGAAGAGTTGATCACATCAGACTTCTTGTTTAAAGGCAAGCATTAGCTGTTTCTGCTCCTTAGCTAGTATTTAGTTCCAGAGCAATAGATTAACACTGAATACATTCTCTGGAAATTATCCTAATTAAGTAAACAATATACGAGATCAGAAACAAACCCTGGGGCAGTCACCCAATGTCCAATTTAAACATGCCATTTAAAGTCAGAGATACGGAAAACAGATGAGCACCTGCCAATGGCAGGAAGTGGGAACCCGTGAAATGGGTGAAAGGCATCAAAAGGTATAAAATGTTATAAAGTTAACCAGCTGTAAAATAAATAAGGCACGGGGAAGAATGTGCAGCGTGGTGCCTGTAGTGAATACTGTGTTGCATATTTCAAAGTTGCTGAGGTAACAGATCTTAAAAGATTTCATCACAAGGAAAAAATATGCCACTATGGTGATGGATGTTCACTAGACTCACGGTAACCATTCTGCAAAACATACAGATAGGAAATCACTCCTTGGTACTCTTGAATCTAGTAGAACATTCCATGTCAATTATCACTCAATATTTAAAGAATTAAATAAAGCTGGAAGTAATTTGAGTATCCTGTTTGCCAGGTACTTAAGCCTTAATCATGACTCTCAACTATTCTACAATTTCCTGCTCTGGGATCTCAGAGAGAGAGAACTAATAAGGTAGCTATTACGTATCAATGCCTTTGTCTGTGTATCAATATATCTGTATGTCTGTCTATGCCTATGGTGCTGTGTCTCTAGGTCCATATCTCTTCCATGTCCGTAGGTTGATGTCTGTAGACCACCCATCTGGCAAACTATTTGAATGGGTGAACTCCTTGTAATCCCTATTGAAAGGAGGATCATGTGATTATAGAAGCTGATGAATCCAAGATCTGTAGTTGGCAAGCGGGAGCCCAGGCAGAGTCATGATTGATTCCAGTCCAAACTCAAAGGCCTAAGAGCCAGAAGAGCAGATTTTGTTTTTCCAGTCAACTCATCCAGACCAGAGATCCGGGAAGAGCTGGTGCTTAGCTCAAGTCTGAAGGCAGAAAGAACCCCCTGTTCCAGCTCACAGGCAAAAAGATTCTTTTACTCAGAGATCAGCCTCTCTGCTCTGGTCACGCCCTCAGTTCAGGGGGTGAGCCCACCCACATGAGGGAGGTAACTGCTTTACTGACCAGTTCAAATGTTAATCTCCATCTCCTCCCAGAACACTCTTGTGGACACTCAGAATAATGTTTGACCAAGTAACTGGACATGTTGACACACAGAATTAACCACTTCATCTGTGTGGTTGATGGGTGAAGGGTGCATGAGTTAGGGCTTTAACCCTTTGCCATTAGCCCCTATGATCAGCACCTGTGATGTTGCGCCCTCCCCCATGACTGCAATGATTGGCCCCCAGTGGGTTTGCACCTGCATAAGGGGGCCCACCTGGGCCTGGGAGAGACCAGGTAAAGGGACGGTCTCACCCTGGGGAAAGGGAGATGAGAACTTGAGGAGTTTGTAGAGGGAAGAACAGCAGAGGGGAGAGAGCACAGAGAGGAGAAAAGAGGGGGAGCAAGTTAATGAACATGGAACTACCATTTGACCCAGCAATTGCTCTCTTGGGAATCTTTCCAAAAGAGACCTCAATGTGGGTACAAAGGGACACCTGTGCGCGGATGTTTACTGCAGCACAATTTATAACTGCAAGGTCATGGAAGCAACCTAAATGCCCCAAAACAGATGATTGGATGAAAAAAATGTGGCCTATATACACAATGGAATATTACTCAGCGATTAAAAATGACAAATTCGATGATTTTATAACATGGATGTACTTAGAAGAAATCATATTAGCAGAAACAAGCCATAAAGAAAAAGACAGAAACCAAATGGTTTCACTAATATATGGGATATAGTGAAAAAATAAACAAAAGCCTTGAGGAAAAGTCAAAACAATTAAGCACCAAACTGAAGTGCACAACTTTGAGCAGAAGGGAAAGGGGGAGGGGTAAAGGGGGGGGTAAACCCCTAGGATTACAATGTTGTGAAATTTATATGTAAATTAAAAAATAAATAAATAAAAGAGGGGGAGTGTGAGGGGGGATCCTGAGGAAGTCAAGAGAATGAGAAGGGCACTAATGTGACTGTTGCTGCCTGTTTTCCCGTTCATTTTTAAAATCCTATGAAGATCATCCCAAGAGTGCCAACATTCTTTAGCTGGTAGAACCCATGATGAACCCACACAGACCCGGATGGTTGCATAACAATGTGAAACATTGTTTGGTGTTTGCATTTCATAAAAGAGACGTTTTTCCAGAAACTTTAATAAAAGCACCAAAGATAGTTGTTACACCCCAAACTGCATGCAGCCAATTTAATATGCACAAAGATGTCTGCAGAACCGAGACCATGGCCTAAATGTCTGATGCTTTTGCAGCCAAGTCTGTGGCAGAGGATTATCAGAAGGGACTCAAGTCTTCGTCATTTTTCACAAGAAGCGCTGAGTGAGCCGATAATGAGAGGAAAATATATTCTGACATCAGAGAACCTGCCTGCAGAGTTCCCAGGGCTGAGAGTAGCCACTCTTTACACAACGTGCATCGCTAAAATCCTGCTTCTGGACAGAGATGACTTTGCAGCGGCCCACACAGCGCACATCTTACCAAGCTCTGGCGTTCGTTCTTCCAAGCAGATGAGTGTGAGCAGCTGGTCCTGTGAACTCAGAATGGGGTGACTGTTTGCTTGACTCTCTCTATGGTCTGCTTTGCACACTGATCATACGTATTTGTGGGTTCATTGCAAACTGTCCACGGGGCACCTGCTGTCTGCAGACGCCCAGGAGCTCCCCTTCGGGTAGAAGTTCGGTGACTTGCTCACCATTTCCGTGGACAGGAAGCAGGTCAGAACTCCTCAATGGTGTTTCCGGCCTGGGTGTGCCCTCGTGGCCACTCCCTTTCACTCTCCTCACCCGGAGGAAGCGAGACATTTCTTCCAGCACCACTCTCCCTCCTGGTGCTCGGGGCGAAATCTCAGGTCCACACTCCAACTGGCCCCTGCTTAGCGAGCCCTCCTCCAAGCTGGTGCTGTTCCCCCTGCCGTGAGCATTATCAACCCACCTAGGCATGGTGCTGGTGCCAGCCACACATGCTAATTGTTTCAGTTATTATCGATGATGAAGAGGCTCCTCCAGAGCTGCCATGGGAAGGAGGAAGGCACCTGGTGGCATCTCTGCCTCTGACTGTTCGGCAGATAGTGCTGTCAAGGGAGGGTATTGAAAAGAAGGAATGTGTTTGCAGATGTAGCCAGGCGATCACTCAGGCATCTTTCCCGCTTACTCCTCATGACCTGTGCTGGCGGCAACAACTTGATCCTTAGGTGCTGACAAACTAGACCAGGTGAGCCTACAGGGACTGGTGGACCCTAGCTTCTCTGCGGATCCCTGCAACACAGCTTGGAGTTTATTCAGGCCAACTGACATGACCAGCACAGGCTGGCAGGGGCACTACATGACACAACCAGGCCCAGGGGGGGTGCCTGAGGGTCAGGCCCAGAGGATTCTAATTCTACGCCTGGAAGTGATTTTTGTACTTTTGCTGTCACCACTAGCTGCAACAGTCACAAGGCCCCATCTTGTCAGGCAGAACTCCAGTGCCCCGGGATGTACAGAAGAGCAGATTACAGTATCTGGGAATGTCGATCTGAATCTCTGTTCTGTGCTCCAGCCCAGAACTCAGGCTCCTCCCAGTCGTCTTCTGATTGGACATCTTCGTGGAATCGTTGTCATCAATGTTTCCGCTCTGGCCCCTGAGGAACAGCCACACACATGGCTCAGTGGGAAGAGTTCAGACAATCAGTCAACAATGGTCCTGGCAAGGCAGAAACAAAAGTTAATTCTGATTAAGTCTGAGCACTCGGATTGCCTGAAACTTGCCCAGAGGGCTCCAGTCTTGGTCTCCTGGCGTCACCTGATAACAGTGGCTCATAACCAACCTCTGGTCCTCTTTGGTAGCTGTGTTATATATATAGCTCATCCATGACACTGATCTGGTTTGAGCGTGTGTGTGTGTGTGTATGTGTTTGTGTGTGGAAGAAGGGGGTTAGGTTCTTCCCATCCACATGCAGAGAGAGCTTATTCCACTGAAATGATTTGAAAGAAAAGCTTTTCAAGTCTATTACCCATTTCTGGCAGAGCTGCAAGGAGGCAGGCATGCCCATATATTACAGGTGAACGGGAACTCTTGTACAATTCTGAAGAATTTGGCAATCTTGCTGAAAAGACTTAAAATGGTGTATATATATATATATATATATATATATATATATATATATATATATATGCTTCATTTCAGCTCTTCCATTTAAGAAATATGTGCCTAAGGGTAAATGCAAAGATCTAGTTGTACAGGATAGCATTATTTATTATAACTCAACACACCCTCGATGCCTAACCATAGGGAATTAAATTATGTCATCATTTATTGGCTATTATCCAATAATTAAAATTACAATGCAGAAATATATTTATTGACATGGAAAAGTAGGTTCCTAAACTGCTACTGTATGTTCCATTTCAAAAACAACTCTCCACACAGGCACACTGTTTACCTGGGCATAAAGATCACTTGGTTAATCCGTATCTTTTTATTTTAATTAACCTCGAGTTGTTTTTTCAGCTGAGATATTTGTGCAAAAACACTATTTTGAAAGACATTGAAATGTGGTATTTTGAAGGAGGCCTCCTCATGTCTGCTCATCGGTGTTCCACTCCCACTCAACCCAAGAGTCTTTCCAGGGATCTCCTGAGGGTTTGATTTTCCTTTGTAATCATGTAGCAAATCCCTCCCTCTTGACCATAGATTCCCAGGCCTTCCTGCTTTTCTGACTCTCATTTTCTAATTATCTGGGCCTGGATAGCCAGGCATTACTAGCTCTTCTCCCCAAGCTCTTATCCCTTCCTTCTTCACATGGTTCCGTACTCAGGTCTGAAACAGGTTTTCTTCTGTACAGCTGACCTATGCCTCAGAAGCCATATCTCAGCAAACATTAGCTACGGTGTCGAATCCTCAGATCAGGTCTCACCTGTTTGGGACACACTCCCACCTCACCCCCCACCCTCTGAATGAGATTAGCTACAAAGGTAAAGCTGTTTATGTTTGTCTAAACATAACTGATGAAAGACCTCTGGAAAACCATAAAGCTCACTTTGGAATTTGATCCTGAAGAATGACGAGAGGAACACCGTTTAACCAAAGGGGCTGACTGAAGGCCCCTTTAAATGTAAGATTATCTTTTGTATAAAATCTTGGTAGAGGCATTAATTAAGACTTTTCAGCAAGGTGGTGACTGCCTATTGAAATGCAACACCTTGATTCCATGATAATGGATCAAATTCACCCTTTAACCAAAGGGCTTCTTTCCCTACCATCCAAAAGTCTACACAACAATTTTGAAAGTTCTGAATGATCCTACTTATGCAGCTATACCTTATAATAGGGAGACGGTAAATCTACACAGACAAACTTCTGTTTCATGTTGCGATGCATGCATAGTTCTCACAAAATTCTCCTTTTGCTAAAATTGTGCTGCGTATACCAATGAGGGCTACTTGCGTGGCAGGTACAAAAGAGAATGTCCAAGCTCTTTTATTGAATTGAGACCACAAGTCTGCCTTCCTTCAGACGGGAGTATGACCATGCCCCTCCGAGTCCCTGTTTTGTGTGTTGCAGTCATGTTTGGATATTTTGGGGTACCTGGTCCCCAACTAGGTCAGAATGCATGAGCATTCTTACTAGTTTAAGCACAAGGGGGAAAGGCATTGTTCTGGAAATCAGGAGAATGGACTGTGCGGTGAATTTTGCAGCACATTCCAAAGTACATTCCCTCATGTGTGAGGCCGGGGGGAAGGGGGGAACACAAAGGATGGCATCTGTGCAAATGCATGCGGAGCCCTCCACGGCCAGGCACACCCCAACTATTTCAGAACCAAGCGAGAGTGAGTGACAAATTCTCCTGCTGGGCATGTTATCACACTTCATGGCAAAGCTGAGGAGCCATCCATCTGGATAGACGTCATACTCAGAAATATAAGGTTTCAGAACTGGGAGAAACGCGCATTTATCCTCCAACGTGGCTCGTTCAGAAGAAGGATCAGCTGCAGCGGAGGGTCAGTGCAGAGAGACGTGGAAGACGCTGGAGGCTGACATTGATTAATAGTGGCACTGGAGATCTTTTGCACTAGTGAGTACGCAGCGCTCCCTGGAGAAGGGCCTTTATTTATAGATTTATTTATAGACACATGCCAAGCCCCAGTTAAAAATACACGCTTTACATGGGAGCAGGAGGGTAAAGCTGGAAGGATTAGATTACAAAGCAAAATGGGCCTGACCCTGTGGGCTGACCGCGGACCCCTTCAAGTGTTGTTATCTGTTGTATGATGTGTGGGTAAGAGCAGCACCGAATCTACTATGACTGTTCAACAAGGAGGCGAGTCCTCTGGAAATGAGGCCCATTGATTCGGTGGGTGATGGATCTACTCCATTTAAAGCCCCAGCCTGCACGCGCTGAGACAGCAGGAGAGTGAGGCTGTCAGCAGACTGTCTCAGTCTGTCAGTGGGAGGAGCTGGAGGTATGGAAGTGCTTGCAGGGAGGAAGGGACCCCGCAGGGTGGCCTCTGCAGGGGGGAGCCAGGGGAGGGCAGGGCTCAGCTCCTGCAGGAAGGACAGAACCCAAACGATGGAGCCGTGTTACCGGAGTAGGGGACTACCCACTTTTTAAAAACTTTTTGTTAACGTGGGTTCTCCCCCCTACATGCAAGCAGTTGTCCAGAGACCAAACAGCAATAAGGGTTAACAACACAGGTTTATTTACAGTAAGGGGAAAAATAGTCTATTAGTCCACACCCGCACAAGTACCCCAAACAGAAAGGAAGCCCACTCCGCTCCTTGAAGAGCTGCATGGGGTTTACCTCAGTCCGAAATCGCCAAGTTATGTCCTTGTCCTTCGGTCTCCATCACCCCTGACACAGGGTTCTGCTCGCGTCTCCAGGTTGCACAGTTGACTCAGCACTTCATCTGGGTCACCTCCCGGCCCGGTGCTGGGAGAACCCCAAAAGACTCCACTTCTGGGTCCTTCTCAGGGCGCCAAAACCTCCAAGCTCTCCAAACTTCCTCCTCTCTCTCCTTCCCCAAAGTTCAAGTCTCAGTCTCTGCTCTTTTGCTTTTATAGCCTCTCCCCTCCCCCAAACCAGAAATCCTCTACACACCCAATTTTCTCTTCCACACCTGGAATTTGCAACAAAGTCAAAGTCCCCTTATCCTGTTTAGGCCTCTGTGTTCTTCAGACACAGCTAACACAATGCCCAAACTTCATGAACAAACACATTGCCCATGTTGGGGACAAGTGAACCTCCCATTTTGGGGTCACAGCTCCAACAAGGAGAAAACTGGACCGGAACCAGAAGAATTGGTGGTCCTGAGTTTTTTGGCTGTGGGGCTCTGACAAACATGGTGGCTTCCCTGAGGCAGGAATGACCGTTCCATCCGCAGAGGGCACCACATTCAGGGGCACCACACTCAGTGGCACCACTGGGGACGGGGTTGTCAGTAAGAGGCCTAGGTTCCCTCAAGGTTCTGGAAAGGCTGATCTGAGAAGGTGTGGGCCGCACCAGTGCCTCTGCCCTCCGACTGGAATGGCCACCTTCCCACCGCGACCTCACACACATGCAGCCTCCAGGTGTGTCCCTGTTTCCTCTTCGTGTGGTCACCCGTCAGACTGGATTAGCTCCAACCCTAACAACATACATGACTGCCTCTGTCAAGGCTTTCTCCGAGCAGACACATGCGTGGGTATTGGGTTAGGGTTTGGGATATGCGCGGGGAGAGGATACCGCTCAGTCGGCTGCGGGGTGGACTTTCGGAGGAAGGCGTTCCTGTGGCAACGGGCGTTCCTGTGACGTCGGGCGTTCCTGTGACGTCAGGAGTTCCTGTGACGTCGGGCGTTCCTGTGGCAACGGGCGTTGCTGGCACATCGGGCGTTGCTGTGACGTCAGGCATCCCTGTGGTGACGGGCGTTGCTGTGACGTCGGGTGCTGCTGTGACGTGGGCGTTCCTGGGACATCGGGCGTTGCTGTGACGCCAGGCATCCCTGTGGCGACGGGCGCTGCTGTGATGTGGGCGTTCTTGGGACATCGGGCGCTCCTGTGATGACAGACCTTCCTGTGACGACGGGCGTTCTTGTCACGACAATGACGGGCGTTCCTGTGACAATGACAATGGGCGTTCCTGTGACGACGACGACGGGAGTTCCTGTGACGACGACGACGGGCATTCCTGTGACGACGACAACGTTGGGTGTTCCTGTGACGAAGGGTGTTCCTGTGACTGTGATGGCAGACGTGCCTGTGACGAGGGGCATTTCTGTCACGACGGGTGTTCCTGGAACGAGGAGTCTTCTTGTGACTGTGATGACGGGCGTTCCTGAGACGAGGGGCGTTCCTGTGACGAGGGGCGTTCCTGTGACGAGGGGCGTTCCTGTGACGAGGGGCATTCCTGTGACGATCGACGGCCAGGCGCTCTGGGAAACAGCACCTCCGCTGGTCGGAGGACCCCGTCAGCGCACCTGTCCACTGACCTTCGCCAGGAGGCGCTGGCTCATGGAAAGCTCCCCCAGGCTCCCTGAGCTAGTGTGGCAGCCGAGGAAACAGCCATCTTTTAGTAACAGCTTGGCCTCCAGGCCTCCACTCTCCTCATCATCGCACCTTCAGTTCCTTGGGGAGCAGCCCTGGCCCACTCCGTGTGCTGGGGCCTTGCTGTCCCCACAGAGAAGCTGAGCAGGGCAGACGTGCGGTGGTAGGTGTTACTGCCACGACGGGTGTTCCTGCCACGGTCGACCGCAAAGCACTCTGGGAAACAGCACCTCAGCGGGTCGGAGGACCCTGTCAGAACACCGCGTCAAGGAGGTGGCTGCCAGCTTCAGCGGCTCCCTGGGAGCTCCCCTCGGACTCTTGCCCTCAGAAGGCGGAGGATGCATCTCATCTGCAGCTCGGGTGTAGCCCACTCTGCCCAGTACCCTGCTCCCTAGTCCTGTTTCCTGGCCTTGCTGATGATGCTTAGTGCTTCCTGATACTCGTTTTTCCTGAATTAGCCGGAGACTGGGGCTGCCCTTCGCTTGCAACCGAAAAGTCAGAGCTCGCAAGGACGTATGGGAGAATTAATAGGCGTTTTTAAGAGAGGAGGAAAGAGGAAGTATATTGAGGGAAGAGGGGGAAAGAGTTGGAAGAAAGGAAGGGATGGAAAAGGAGATAGGGTGAAGGAATCAAAAGACATTAAGGCCTACAGCTGGGGCTTCCTGGAATAGAACCAGTTGCATGCCCTGAGAGATGGCATCTCCCCTCTAAGGCCCAACAGTTACGACTCATGAACGCTTCTATTCATGGAAACGGGTGTTGTCCCTGTCACTTCACACCAAAGGCATTCACCTCCACAGGCAGCCTAGGCAGGACAGCTACCTGGAGCGGAAATTCGCTTTCACCTCCACAGGCAGCCTAGGCAGGACAGCTACCTGGAGCGGAAATTCGCTTCCAGTAACCTAACTCTGAAGCAATTCAAAAACCTCTTGGCCATCCAGCAAATATTTTAAAACTGATTGATGCCTGTTAGGGGAAGCCTCAGAGATGTGGCCAAGCCCAGACACAGGCCTCAGCTTTGCAGACCCAGGAGCTCCTGAGGTAAGTGGGTCAGGTTAGGCCAAATCAGTGATGCACCACAGTCTGCCTGGAGCGTGATAAGGTCCCCATACTTGTCCCTGGTCGCCCCTCCCTTTCGGTCCAGGCTCCTGAATTTCTTCAGATGCTCTTGGCCACCGCTGTTCTTCTTCCAGTTGTGGCTGCAACAACTAGCTGTGGTGGACTCTGAATGACTCCACGCAATGTCCTGATGGCACCCCCCTCCTGTCTGGTCACCTCCTCTCCATCCCGGGCTATCTCTGCTCACCTGGGGGTATGAGAACCCACAGGACATTTCCGTGGTGTCCTCTTGTGCACCACCTGGAAAGGTGGGCAAGTTACAACCATGGGGTGCATCTTTACCAAGGGGAGACAGGGTTAGTCCCTCTCTCCTCCCCTTCACAGTCATGAGAGCAATTCTAGAGCTTCTCAGGGAGACTGTTCCTTCACCCCCTGCCCCCTGACCCCTCAGAATTCTATTACCAGGGTCACCGGGCAGTGGCTGAATAAACTATCCTCACCTTGACCCTGCGTTCTTCTCTCCCTTGGTCCCCAAGATACTCACGCCCTACCTGGCGATAACATATATGCCTTTTCCTCACACTCCACTTTCCAGTGACCAGGATACCCCCCTCTTGGTCTGTCCTTTGTCTGGATCAAGTAGATTACATGGTTCCTAGGAGGTTCAGATATGTAGTGAACACTTTGCTGGGATACGGTTGTGTGTCGCTTAACGACAGGGACACATTCTGAGAGATACTTCCTTAGGCACTTTTGTGGTTGTGCAGAGGTCACGGAATGGGATCACACAAACCTCAGTGGTAGTGCCTACTTCTCACCTAGACAGCGTGGCAGAGACTTTTGGAGGAACCACTGCCTTGTGCAGGTCCTCGTTATGCAACTTGGTACTCTACACAGAGTGGAGTATCATACAGCTTTGAAAAGGAAGACGTGCTTATGACATGCCACAGGAGTAGGAACACGATGCTAAGTGAAATAAGCCAGCCGCCAAACAACAAGTACTAGAAAATTCCACTTACATGAGATACCTAGAATTGCCAGTTTATAGAGAGAATAAGATATAGGCTGGCAGGAGCTTGGGGGGAGGGGAACGATGTCACTGCTAGTGATTAGCGTTTCATTTTCACAAGAGGAGGCATTTTGGAGGTTGTTGCATGGCGAGTTGAATGTACCGGGTCACAATGAACTATTAACACGCAAAAATGGCAGGGATGGTGAATTTCATGTGATGTGTTCTCACCACAAACATTTTTCAATTTAAAAGTGATTGGCAGTTTCCTCGATGAACATGTAGTCACACCAAAGCAACCTGAGAGGTGTGAGGGGCTCACCTCCACAAAGGAGTTGACATCCGGTGCCAGACAGGCCTAACTCCTCGGCCCCACACAGTGTAGGGTAGCCTCCCCTGACCTGCTCCTGTCTGCCCTTTCCCACAACCCTGGCATACTCTCTCACACACAAGGCAAATTCTTTCTTCACACACAATAAGAAAAGAGCAGTTTGCTTTGCTAGAATAATCCCTCTATCACCTGTCTCCATCTCCTCTCCCCGACGCCTGATTTTATTTCCTCAACTGTCTGGTTTCTGCAGGTGAGGAGTCATCACAGCCAGCACACCCCATGTCCTCCACTCTCACCTGCCTTTGCTCACCTGCTCCTCACAGCACCACATCAAGGAGCTGCTGGGAGTTCTCCCATTTTATAGACCAGGAAATTAAAGCCCACAGAGAGGGTATGATTTGCTACTTGGCTAGTAGACACCAGAGCTTTCGACGCAAGCACCCGGCACAGAAGCCTCGGCCCTTTACCCCAGTAAAGTGCTACTTGTTTAAGGGATGATTTTATTTCTAAGTGACGGAGACATTTTACACCTGCTCTTGCGAGTTCCCTGCTCCTGCTCTCTCTTGCTGTCTTTCTTCTGTCTCTTCTTTCTGGATTGAAACGTGCCCAGTTCCTTCCAATAGCTTTTACATGACAAACCCTGATCTGACCACCTCTGATATGCCCACATGTGACCCACACCACTTTTGGGGTGCAGAGCCCAGCAGGACTGTCCCCGCCATGCCTGTGACTGTCATCAAGGCATATGCTGGACTAGGTTGGCCAGACTACCTGTCACCTTGACAGTGCCTGTTGAGATGGACCTGTGTCCTCCAAAATCCTTACACTTAAGATTTAGCATCCCCACTCCCTTCCTCAGAATATGACCTCACTGGGAAATAAGATCATTGCAATGTAATTATTAAGATGAGACACATGCCCCCAGGGTGAACGCTGTGGGAAGGTGAAGATAACCCAGAGACTAGGGTTATCTTTCTACCACCGAAGATAGCCAACAAATCCCCAGAACCTAGAAGCCTGAACAGATCCTCCTTCACAGCCCTCAGTCAGTCCCCCCCACCTGTACCTTGTATTGTTATTTCTTTTTTAACACTCAAGGGCAAAACTTCATGTGTATTTTATATACTTTTGACATGGAATATATGCCAGTGACATCATCACAACTCTTGATTTAGTCATATATTTCACATGCTCCCTACAAACTGAGAATTTTGTCCCTCTGGGCAGGCCTTGTGTCCTTCTGGGTTTCAGAGAGTGTTCAGAATGACACTGACCTCTCAGGAAGAGGTACATTCTGCTCGCTGACTGACTAATAGTGTTTTCGTTACCGATATCACTGACACGTTTATGTGACTGGCAGTCTTCCCATAGGACAAGCAAAGTCACTGAGATAAAAACCATCTCTCCATTGAAAGGACTTAGTGGCAAAATAGTAAAAGACTCACAATTTTTTTATGGTTTTAAGTCAGCTTACAGAAAAATCAATCATGTAACCTACTTTCTTTCTCTTTGATGCGCTGGTCTCCACCCTCTTCATCAGGGTAGAAAGAGATCATCAGGTGTCTGTCTACCCAGGGGTCTGTGTATCTCTCTCTGTAACTATATATAGATGTATGTGTATGGAAACACGCACAGAAGGAGTGATGTGTACCATGTGTGTTACCACGCATGCACATACACACTCACAGGATGGCTTGTCTGAGTCCAGTACAGGAGAAGGATGTGCCTTTTGTATGCTTGTTGTTTTATATAGACCCAAAATTCCCAGAAGCCTTGACACAGTTTTCAGCTTTCATTACCAGTGAATCTGAGGTGTGACGGTGGCATATGAGGGAAACAACTCAGACAGGCTGTCCTCTCTCCAGTCAAGGCACAGTTGTCACTACCCATCGTCACACCACCTTGCCCTTGGTTACTGTGATTCCTGGGCTAGTTCCAGTCTCACTCCCCTTCTCTGGGTGCCTGGAAAGTGGGGGACTTGGGCAACTCACCACTGAGACTCCTTTCAGTCCTGATTCTGGGGTGCTTTGGGGTTGTTGAGGGCAGGGATTTCATCATTATGAACATGTTTTCAAAATGGTGATCGAGTCTTAAGAAAAGCTCTTGTTGCTCAGAATTTCAGGCTTGACAGAGACAGAATTGAGCAGGTGTAGTCATCATAATTCAGATCTCTCTCAGGACCTTTCCCGACGTCTGTGAGAGATGTCAAAAGCATTACATTCACTGATGTGAATTTTTATTGAACATCAAGAGTAAATAATATATGACTTGGGAGGATATTTATGGTAGGTTTATTTGGGGCCTTAGGTAGATAAAGTTATTCAATTTGTGCTTTGCTTCAGTATGGATGCCGCATCTAAATTTATGTCTGCATAATCCGTGGCTATTCTTCCCGCAGCTGCCTGAAACAATCTACGTCTTCGAAAGACATGCAGGGAATCAGGAGCATCTTCGAAACTTCAAAGAACACCCTGGATCAACTTCTGCTGTGAGGTGAGCTAATGAGGAGTTGCCAAGCTTTTCAGTGATCTGTGACCGTGTAAGGAGGCTGCCCCCTGGGAAGAGAAAGTAGAGGATCTCAGGGAGAAGTCAGAAGGCCAGTGGGGAAGGAGTGGAAAATTCCATTAGAACAGAAACTTAATGTTCAGCAAATGTAAAAAAAAAAAAAAAAAAAAAAAACACACAAAAATAGATGTTGACTTCGTTCTCTAGAACACAGCCCTCCAAAAAAGGTTTTTCAGGAAATTAACATGTTTTGATGGCCGATCCTGCACAGGAAATGCTACAGATACCATCTCAACAAAGCCCATGACAGCCCCGGGGTGGTAACTCGAGGGGCTTGCACACGGGTGGATCTGCTCGCTGGTGCTGAACTTGCTTAGGGAGGGTAGGGAAAGCCTGCACCTTCCAAATATTGTGAAGATTTGATAAACCCTCACACGAGTTCTTTGATCTGAGGCCATCTGACAGACGGGGAAACCAAGGCTAGCATGGGGTACTTCACAGAGGAAATGGTTCCTTGAAAGGAGGTTATGGGTACTTGACACACAAAAAAGAGGCATAGCTGAACTTGATATTCAAACAACTTAATCATCCTATAGACAGATCTTCATAAAAATTCCGACAAACCATTAGGGTAATAAGGCATTTGCCTAATAAGCCTAAGTTTAGGCATTAATTAATAAGGTAAGCTGTTCCCTAATTATTCTTCCTGAATTCTTCAATGCCTTTGGTGCAGACAGAGTTAACCCTAGAGTCTCGGATTTGCTTGAGGGGTAATGAGCCTTATATGCAAATGATGTGTGCATGGTGTGTTTGTGTGAGTGTGTGTGTGTGTGTGTGTGTGTGTGTGTAGCTTGCCTCTGACTTTAGAAAGGTCTCAATCCAAAGAAAAGTGCGAATTAATGGCATGGATCTGTAGAACTATTATTAGCCTCCAGGCTCGTGGTGTTTTAATAGACCAGTGAGAGGACGGATAATATGAGTCACAGAGGAAGTGGTTCCTTAAAATGAGGTCATGGGTACTTAGGAGAAACTCACTGATAAAGGTCGGGAGGAAAGAATCGCATCAACGCTGCGTAGACCAGATCTCATCCCAGGGCATTCCTTTCAGTCCCGAGTGCCATGTGCTCAGGGAGGGCCTTAGCCTGCAAGAGAGGGGTGGAGGGAGCTGGCGGAGTGGAGCAACCACATCATCAGAGAACAACGAGGGGCAAAAACAACTCTCGGCTTGGTGGGCAGGGGGTCAATTGTCCCACCATACTGGAAAACACTATGGCAATAGGAACTCATGTAAACTATAGACAGTCCACAGCTTGGGATTCTACCCACCCCAGCGAAGCTCTCGCCCATCTCTACAGCAGTCACGCAGCAGGACTTCGTTTCAGCCTGTGCGGTGACAGCAGAGATGGAACAGAGAGAACCAACGAAAGGAAGTCTGTGCATCTGTCAACAGGAGGATGGGTGACAATGACACACAACATGTGGTTGAGTCAGTCCCCAGAGCTTGATAATAGGTTACAGGGAAAGTGTTCCATTCGTATTGTTCCAGAAATGCCAGCCGAGCCTCACTAGTAGGGTCTGTGAGTCCTATAGCCACCTCTTCTCCAGGCAAGAGCTACTCAAACACACACACACACACACACACACACCAGGGCCTGCAGTGTCTTACCCAGTGTCCACCTGCGCCTCCCTCTCACCAGCACCACATTGCGGATCTCCTGCCACCTGCTCACCATCTCTTCCCTGTGTGAGAATGAGGGGCCAGATTTGCACTCGTGGTCAGTAGAGGGCCAGCCCTTACCTCAGAGAGGTGACTCCAGGCACTGATGGCATGAAAAGGAAGCAGAAAGCACATCTGGGAGCGTGAGACCTGTCTGGTACCTGCGGGTCTAAGGGTGCCCTTGAAGAGCCCCCATCCCACACCTTTATTTATTTTTCTTTTGAGACTAGTTCTTGCTATCTGCCTGTGGAACCGCAGGCTCTCGTTGCCCGGAGTACCACAAACTCAAGCAATTCCCAGCCTCAGCTTCCCAGGTAGCTGGGATTCCAGGCGCACGCCACCACGCCCAGCTATGTTTTTTGGAACTAGGTCTCGCTACAGGCCCCAGGCGGGACTCGAACCACAGTCCCTAGCCCTGGCCGCTTCATAGGCTGAAGCTTACAGGCACGAGCCACCGTACCCAGCCCCCACACCTTTAAATGGGGTTGGGGGACAAGCAGGAGGAAGCCCTCCTTCCAGCTCGGTATCAATACTTGGCCTGTGCCCTGAACAGCAGTCAGTCCTGGTCTGAATCCTTGTCTGCTCCTTGTGCCTGAGTGACCTTCGCCGGTTTCTAAGCATCTGTGTGCTTCCACACCCAGCTCTGAGAAACTCAGGAGCTCAGGGAAGTGAGGGGGCCGCCCCATGGAGTATGACTCACTTGGCATGAGTTCCTGTCTTTGTAACCTGCTCCTGCATAGTAAGTGACCCCAAACCTGGCCATTTTCAACAGTCATGCATTTGCCTTCTCGCTGTTTCCATGAAGATTCTGCTGTGGCTTAGCAGTTCCTCCACTCAGGGTGTCTCCCAGATGCTATCATGGTGTCAGGTCGGGGGACGCCATCTGAAGGCCCAGCTGGGACGATTCCTCATGGGCTGTTGTGCCAAGGCCTCACTGTCCCGTTGGATCTTGACTGGAGACACCGTGGCCACACGGGCCTCTTCAACATGGCAGCCGGCTTCATTAAAGTGAGCAAAACCTTAAGGGGAGAGACAGAGCGAGCCGCCAAACTGGAAGATGACGGTCAGGGCCTTTCGTAGCCT
The DNA here is from genome assembly GCA_004024945.1 of Uropsilus gracilis. Lineage (NCBI taxonomy): Eukaryota > Metazoa > Chordata > Mammalia > Eulipotyphla > Talpidae > Uropsilus > Uropsilus gracilis. The sequence goes on along the minus strand of PVHY01007839.1, from coordinate 14,366 downwards.
AACCTCAGAAGTGACGTCACCTCTTTGCCCTCATTCTGCTCGTAGAAGCAAGTCTGGTAGTCCGGCCCACACTCCTGGGGAGAGGCTAGCACACACAGGGGTGTGGGCACCAGAGGTGAGACCCATGAAGGCCACTTTTCCAGGTCACCTGCCACTGTTCTCTTCCCCTTACCACTTTGGGCTGGTTCTGACCGAAAGGATGCTCTCGCACCATGCCCTTCGTCTCACTTTATCAGCCATTCATAACGTGTACACCCGATCTCTTCGTGCTCCCAAGGCCTTCCATCCATCCAGATACAGTTTCCTTGGAAAGTCTAGAGTGTCCCCATCTCTGCCATGTCTCTGCAGCTTCTTTCCACTGGGGTTTTCTGACTGGGACTGTCGTCATTCTTCTAGAATCTCCCTTCACCCCAGCTGAGACGCAGATGTGAGCCCTGGGGATCGGGAGGGGGCAGGGTTAAGACTTGGAACTGCTCATGGGTGGTCCCTCCTGGGCCTAGTGGCCCTCACACAGCCTGTGCTGCCCACAGACCTGGGGAAAGTCAGTCTGGAAACCACCCCCCTTTACTCAGAGTGTTTGCCCAGAGAGTCCTAGGAAGACACGTCATGTTGAGTCTCCCCTGTGGTCCAGAAAGCCCGGACACCGGCTGCCAACTCCACGCCTTTGTCCAGGCTCATCTCCAGCCCTAGAGGGGACGGTGCAGGGGTCCATCTTGTGTGAGGCAGGACCGTTGGCCCGGTACCTGCCTGGCTCTGTGGAGACCTCAGCTGGGTCCCCCTCGGGCTGCCGTCTCATACATTGCAGAGTAACTCGTGATCATCCAGAGCCTCCTCGACATACCCCCTGTCTGAGACGGTCAAGAAGACCCAGCCCAGCCTCTTCCGGTCTTTCTGGGGTGGTCCATCCATCAGACCCGGGGGAGGAGGAGGGGGTGAGCAGGCCTCCATCTACATAAGGGTCTCCCACACACTTGTCTGGCCTTTTCCTAAGGGGCGGTGCCATCATCTTGCACATGGAAAACCCGCGGGCATAATAGCCCTTGCAGGTGAGGTGCTGTGCGCTTACACGTGGTTCATAGCTGACTTCCAGCTCTAGATCCAGTGCCAATGCCTCCCGGGGGCTAAGGCGCGTTGTCGTGTGACGTGTAACTACTGTCATTTGCAGGGTGGTTCTCAGCTCTCGCGAGCCCAGGCCAAGCAGGCGTTCTGTCCGGCTGTCCCAATATGCACCGGCTCTTGCTCTGTGAGGAAAGGGGGATGATATATATTTCTAATTATATCCGCCTGGGCTCTGCCCACCTTGTTCGGCCCCCCACAGGTTACGCTATTTGCTGGTAGGTGCGTCCTTAACCGTGGCTGTGACCGGAAAAACTCCCGAGTCAATCAGCTAGAAATTCCTTGGCCCTCCCCCTCTCAGGTGGGATCGTATTTTTGCACTCGAGGTCATCTTTAAAAATGAGAGGGGGGCAAGGCTGGGAAGAAGTGGTATTAAAAATAGAGCCGAGCTCCAGGCTTTCACTCTCGAGAGCTCATGGAAGACACCGGCCTTTTCTTATTCATGCCTGATGCTGACAACATCCCTCAGCCTCCAGGGCACCCCTGGATCTGCCCTGCACCCCGGCTTGTCTCCCAAGACCTTGGCCGAGCCCTTCCTACGTCGACGCTGTGCCAGATTCTGGAGCCAGCTCTCACCTCATGGCCCCGTCCCCCGCGGGGGGAGGTGGGAATCCCTGTTCTTGCAGTTGAGGGCCTTGGGCTCCTGGGTCAGTTCACTGGAACTTGAACCCCGGCCAAGTTCAAGTTCTTTCCACCCCACGGTGGCCGACCTGGGAAGGGGCAGGGCCTGCTCTCAGCGCCAGGACTGGCGTCACTGCTGGGACGCAAGACCCCTATGGTCCCAATCCTGTCCCGGGCGAGGGCTGTGCCCACACAAGGGTGACGTGGCTTATGAGGAGCCAGATGCCCGTCTGCACAGCAGGAGCGAGGTCCCAGGGGTTCTGGAGCCAGTCCACCGGGAGTGGCGTTCAAGTCAGGGCCATGGTCCACTCGGAAACAGGAAGACAGACCAGAGGACCGAGCAGAGACTCAGCCACGGGGCCGGCCTTGGGGTTGGAGAGGCGCCTCCCTCCAGCCCAGCCTGCTGCTGGTGCGAGCACGCGTCCCCGGACCCCACATGCCCACATCCGGTCTGCCCAGGGCGCAGGCTGTTGTTATCTGAGGTTGCCAGGTTCGGAGAGCTGCACAGGGGTGGAGCTGTGAGGACACAGATGCTGGGAAGGTGCTGGGCAGAGCTGAGTGACCACCTTCTCTGGAGCAGACGGGCCTCCTCGCTCGCTCATGCCCACGCTCACCAGATGCTCTTCGGGGTCTCAGCAACTCGCTCCTCCCTCGAGAGCAGGCGCCATCTTACTGTGCGCGCTGTGGCTGCACTACCAGCACCCAGGGCACCCACCCGTGCTGGCAGCCAGCGGAGGAGACAGGCCAGCCATGGGCCGTGCTGCAAGATCAGGTGGTGCAGGCCGCAGCACCCAGCGTCCCATCTGGGCTGACCTTGCCCCACGGCCACAGTCACCTCCTGTGCCTCTTGGGCTGGTCCCTTCAGGCCAGGGGACAAAGCTCCTCATCACCCTCTGCACTCCGGCCTGCCCTCACAAGCCACGCCCCACACTCTCTGGTCTTTCAGCGAAACACACTCTCTTCCTGCAGGTCACTGAGGACCCCTCTCCAAGGGGGCCGAGGCCCTGTCCTGCCCCTCCAGCAGGGCGGCGCTGTGCTCAAGGGTGCAGGCCAGCGCTTAGTGTGGCAGCCTCTAGGTCAGGGCCACCGCACATGACCGAAAGACCGAACTCCTGAGAGCCAGTGAGAGGCCGGTCTGTCCTTCCAAGGGTGTCTGGCAAACTAGCAGGATGTTGCCCCTGTCTGTGGCGTGACCCTGGAACACAGAATCCCTGTGGCTTTGCTCTCCGGGTGGGAATTCCACGCATAGGTCTGTGGGTTCCTAGGTGTGTGTTTTCAGGGGAGCCAACTTGGAATTGTCTCTCGTCTGTGTGAGGCGCCTGAGGGTGCAGAGTCTGGGGCAGCAGCAGTGTCTGGGGCCAGCGGCTGCCCTGACTGAAGGCCTCATCTGGCTCCACGTGGAGGGTGGCCAGTGGCCGGCCTTGTGGCCGCTGCACGCTGGGTGCTTCCTGCCTCCTCGGGGCAGCCTGGCTCAGGTCTCTCGTGCTAGGCCCCCGGGTCTGATCTCTGGTCCCTGAACCTGGAAGCCTGGGGAGTCACTTCCTTTAAGTGCTTTCTCCTCAAGAGGATGTGCCACATTCTGTACTAGAAAGAGAGAAGGCCCCACGTCAGGCGTGCTGAACGCGAGCAGTGCATTTGCTGCCTCCTGGCTGTGTGGGCGAAGCCTTCGCCTTCGCCCTCTCTATGACCTCTGTTACGGCCCTGTGTAGCTTCATCCTAAGAGCGACACTTGCGAATACGAGCTGAATCTGCGTTTCAGTAGGGCCTTAGAGCATGACAGCTACCCATGCCATTCCTTGTTTGAATTTCAAAACTTTAATGAAAAGCATTTCAAGAGACAACTGAACTCATGCGTTGGAAGATATTACTGTATTTCTATACTTTCCGTATAGAAAATTATACCTGATTTGCAGAAGGGCTGACCTGAGCATGTTTCCATAAAGCGCGTTCATGCAGATTTGTTTGTTTTATCTGCACACACCAAGTACCTGAGGGTGCACACACGCGCGCATCACCCCTCACATTAATTGCAGATGTGACGAGTATTTGGTTCTGGGATTAATTTCCAGTCGCTCCTCACTGAAGAATTATCGTTGCTAAACTGAATTAACAGTGCTGTGTCTTGTTATTGTAAACACACCTGCTGGTGAGCATCTCCCCAGAGCACCTGAGTTATCAGTTCCCGAGCTCAGTGCTGGCTGCGATGCAGTCACCACCCCAGCTCACCTGGTTGCCATGAGAAAGAAACAGAGAAGAATCCTTTGACAGACCTAACAAGCCCCTTTAGGGTTTGCTCCTGTCCTCAAGCAAGAGAAGGAATGCCACCTGAGGTTCTGTGCCTCCGTGAGAAACACAGGGCACACCTCAGGGATTTTCTACATCAGGAGAGCCACACCTCTTGGCTCTCCTGATGTACTTGGCTGTTAACTAGGTTAAACCACTAATTAAGCCTTAGTGTAATTATTCGTGCATCTTTCTCCTGGGCAAGGCTAAACATTCTTGTGTGTGTGTGTATAGAATGTGTAGTGTTCATTTCTATGTTCCCAGTATGTAGCGTGTCTGGTTCTTGACACATATTTGATTAATATGTTGGATGGTTGGATGGATGGATGGATGGATGGATGGATGGATGGATGATGGATGATGGGTAGGTGAATAGATGGGTAGATTTGAGATGGGATGGATGGATGGATGGATGGATGGATGGATGGATGGATGGATGGATGGATGGATGGATGGATGGATGGGTGGGTGGGTGGGTGGGTGGATGGATGGATGGATGGATGGATGGATGGATGGATGACCTATTTTTAAATACTGTCTCTTCTGAGACCAACAGTCTCAGTAACGTCTCTTCCAAGACCAACAGTCTTTTAATGATTGATAACAGGTGATTATACTGAGCTGTACCATATCCTTGAAGTAGGTCAGCTTCTACCTCAAGATTATGCCTCAGTCTTCTCTCTCTAAGATGACTACCACTGCACTTACCAGCCTTGAAGGGGATCAGATTATAAGGGACCTTTTAATCTGAAGACAGTTTAAAAACAGCAGACTCCTGAGTAGTTCCCTCTCCTCACCCTCTGACTAAGAAGAGGGTGAGAATTTCCCCTGGTGATGCAGTTCCCTTCCTAGCACCAGGAAGGGGGCGCAGCCTTCATAACGAGAGGCAGGAGAGCATCGATTTGACTGACAAGCAGCCTCTCTCACTGGCCCGTACCTTCCAGTCACCAGGAGGGCTTACTCCTGGCTTACTGCCTCCCCAAACCCAGATGTCCTTCTTTCTCCAGTCACAGGCGACCACCCTTTATGTTGAAGGTAGCCGTGTTCCTAGGTTTGACCACCTTTGGAGCTTCACTACCTGGCTCCGGCTGCCCCCTGTACCCACGGGAATCGACATCAAATTAAGTGCCAGTGTCTTTTCTGTGTCTTTGCTTCATTTGATCTGTCCATCTGTGTAAGCAGTCAGTTTAATTTGAAAACCCCAGATACAGATTACAGAAGCTGCAGAAAAACTTTTTCCTCTTTTTCAACCTTCTTTATTTCTCTCCTTATTTTCAACTATTAGAGCTAAACAAAGAAACAAAAAAAGCTCTCAAGCCTGGGTCATATCTGATCCATATCTGATCCAAGCACCTGGGAGGCTGAACTGCTTTTAATATACTTCTGTGAAGAAACGGGCAGGCGGTACTCACAGCTGCCTTTCCTGTCCTTGAGGGAAATGCCTGTCTCTCCTCTGCCTCCTCTCCCCCCTCTGACCCTGGCTCCAGCTCACTTCCTTCCCCCTCACCTCTCAGGGTCCTGACGGAGCCCTCAGGCCACCCTCTAGAACGTGCTGATGTGCCAGTTGGAAAATCCCAGCGTGCATTTCCTCCTCAAGAGTCACCACCGAGTGAGCTTATTCAGCAGCGGTTCAGTCCTTCCGAACCAAAGTGATTGCAGAGTCTCAACCTGCATTTGGCCTTTCCCTGAACACCTGCCCGTGCACAGGCGTGACCCAGCAATTAACAGGGGAGCCCCAGCCTCTGAAACCTATGCCTGAGGACTCGCCCCACTCTTAGGTGCACCAGCCACCCCCAAGGCCTTGAAGGATTTTCGGAAAGTCTTTAGCCCATGTGGGAGGACTGGTAGCCTGCAGCTCTCCATCCTCCAGGGATGAGAGTTCTTCCTGGCAGAGGTTGCCAGCACCAGATCCATGCCCAGTCCTCTTCTCCGTGCAGATGAGCAAGGCTGGCGCCTGACCAGGCTCTGCCTGCTCTGAGTCACTGCCCAAGCGCCTGGTCAGACCAAGAAGTCACATTCCTGAGCCTTTGCAGCTGAGCACCAGATTCCAGAATGTCACGTCTCACAAAGTACTGCCCCCCCAGCCCTGGCCCTGCCCCCGCCCCGGCCTCCGGGAGAACATGAACTACGGGAACAAAGTGGTGGACTCGGCAACGTGCAGGTTGTTTCGGAGGGGCTTTGACGTTGTGGGACTGTGCGAAGGGAAAGTGTTGTCGGCTCTGGTGAAGGGGTCACGTTTACCTGAATGCAGGCTCTCTGGTTTTTTTTAGCTTGACTATTCCAGAAAATTGTCTGTGTTTCAAAATGACCAGCATCCAGTCTGGGGAGCCTGATACAGATTTATATTTGCTTATAAATATTCTTTGTGATAGAGTGCAGAAAGAGGAAGTTTCAATCTTGTGGATTTGGGGTAACAAATCTGGAGCTGCAGCGGTAGGACAAGACCCAGTGAACTCATGGACCCCTTTGTCACATCACTGAGTACCTGAGGGACGCAGGGTCCAGCCTGAGCCCATGAAGGGGTCAGCAGACTCATCTGTAACTGACCAAATAGGCCATAGTTTAGGTTTTGCAAAGCAAGAGACAAAATCGAAAAAAAGAGACTTACGCGCTTGCATCACCTCTTACGTGTGATCTTTTAAAGCTAGAAAGTCATTCATAGCTCATAATTCTATCAGCAAAAAGAGGGTGGCATTAGCCTATATGGCCCAGGCTCTCATTTGCCAACCTGACTTGGAAGGATGGAGGCCAGAAAAGGACGTCAGATTTGATGTTTGACTATCTGCTGTCAGAACCAGTCTTTTTTTTGATGGATGGCGTTATCCCAGGAGATGGATTGCTTCCGAGTAAGGATATTTATTAGGTTAAAAATGAAAGACGTAAAGACCAGGCGGTTGGGACCTAAAGATAAAGTTTCGAGGTTCAGTTTGCTTATAAATATTCTTTGTGACAGAGTGCAGAAAGAGGAAGTTTCAATCTTGTGGATTTGGGGTAACAATCTGGAGATACAGGTAGGGTGCTACAGAGGAGATGTCCGTGGATGATCTGTGTTCCTGAGGCTACTCCAGCGACATGAGCAGGGGACATACGTAAAATCTGATGTGGTGGCAGAAGTCTCCAGAAGATTGGCCTGGTTTTGCCATGCAAGGCCCCTGGGTTTGTGCTGATAGCATAAGAAGCAAGAAGAAAAGGTGCAAAGATAGTGAAGGAAGGGCCACAGATAGTCTTTGAGTCCTACATGGGAGACAAATAGTTGTAGCATTGGGTAGACTGTTGGGAACAGATCATGAAATGGTGTGTAAATGGTTGTAAAGTGTAAGGACTCGAGTCCATGTGATGAGTGCATTGCGAACACTGTGTGTGCAGTGTGAAGACGGGAGTGACCCGTCTTCTTGATTTGGTGCCACTTGTCTCTTCTACCCTACGTGTGGCTGGGTAACCAGGGCCAGTGTTGTCAGGAGGAAAATCAAATGGAAATCATAGTTGAGGAAAGGAGCATGGTCTTAACCGCAAAGACAGATTCAGATGCCAGGACTGACAGGCGAGGTAAGGCCCAAAGGGACAAAGGGGACTGCCAAGAGCTGAAGCCACTGGAGTGTGATGTGCAGCGGGCAGCATGCCACACAGCAGGACAGGCAGTTCAGAACACACGGATGAGCGGGTGAAGGCGTGACACATACACGCCCACGATGGCACAAAAGCTCCATGATCAAAGCTGCAGAGAACAGAGAGGTTCGTATGAAAATGCAAACACCCAGCTACCCCACTGCTGGGGATCTACCCAGAGGTCACCAACACAGTCATTCAAGAAGATACCTGTGCTATTTACAGTAGCCAGAACATGGAAACAACCCGAATGCCCCCAAACTGAGAAATGGTTGAAAAAGATGTGGTCTAGGTACGCAGTGGAATATTATTCTGCAATCAAAGCTGACAACTAGAACACATGTGTGATGACATGGATGGACCTAGAGAGAATCCTATTGGCAAAAATAAGTCAGAAAGAAAAAGACAGAAACCAGATGGTCTCACCAATAATGGGATATATGAATAACAAGCAAAAGGACAAGAAAAAGTTTAAATAAGCTGACATCAGAGCTAAGGCAGGCAGCTAGGGAAGAGAAGGGGGGTAGGTGGGAAGGAGTAAATCAGGGAAGGGAGGAGCACAAGAAGATAAGATGAGGATTCACAGGTGATGGGGGGAGAGCCCCAGGAAATACAATGATGTAATATAACTCTCTCTCTCTCTCTCTCTATATATATATATATAATACACATATAAGCAGAAATACGTAACCAACAGTGATAAGTAAAAAGTATTAAAAATAAATAAAATTTTTAAATTAAAAAAAAAAAGAAAATGCAAATACCCAAGAAGGAGCCAACTAAACTTGAAGTCCTTCTACCACCTGATATCAAGACTTATTATAAAGGCATCAGGTCCTTATTAGCATAAAGGGCAGACAACTGGACCTTTGAAACAGAATGAGAGTCCAGAGACAGCCATCCAGATACAGCACTCGATTTAAATTGAGTGAAGAGAGGGTGCTAAGAACAAGAAGTGAGCTGGACTAACTGGAACACACACACACAAAAAAAAGAAATCAATCTCAACCCAAACTCAAAACGCAATTTTGAATGGACTCTAGGAACTGGAAGAGAACATCTTTAGGACCGTTAGTCTAGCAAACAGTTCTTGAACAGAAAATAGAAGCACTAGTTATAAAGAAAAAGATACCCTGGCCTGTGGTGAGAGGATATTTGAAGAGTCTGTTTTAATCCTTATTATCAGTGAAGACTCATCGCTAGACTGTACAGAATGTGAGTGAGAAGAGAACAATTTAGGGGAAAATCAGCAGATTGGAACATGCGCTTTTATTTTTTTAATTTTTTTATTGACATGACTTTGGTTTACAACACGTCCATGACTTGGAGGTACAGAACCACACCCTCAGCTGTGTCACCGTCCCCCCCCCACCACCACCACTAAGGCACCCATAATGCATTGTGAACAGGCACTTTCAAAAATGCAATCATCCCTAGGAAAATACAAATTAAACCTGCAACAAGAGGTCTTCACACATGCCACAGAACAAGTAACACTAAAGCTACTGATCACACCAAGTTTAGGTCATTGCAGAGAAACATCCCTGCTGGGAACATAAATTAGTGCAACCACTTTGGAAAACTATTCAGCATGTTCTGCTGAGGCGGACACGCTCTCTTTCTAGTATCCCACAGCTCCATCCCAAAACAGATACACAGGCTTCACCACAGACACGCTCAAGCCCCCGCCGAGCTTGGTCTCTAGCAGCCAGCAGCCCCAAACAACCCAGGCCCAGCGACCCCACTGCATGAAGAAATGGGGTATTTTACAGCAAAGGGGAGCGGACGCTGTTTGACGGCCATCCCAACCTGTGCTGGCCTGTCATCAGCTCTAGCCTCTAAAGGATGTCGGGCCCTTGGAGTTATCTTTACAGGGTTTTCCACAATGAACAGGAAAAACAGACAACTGAGAAACAGACACTTGAGTTTCTCTGTCAAGTCCTAATTCTTTTTTCCCCCTCAAGATTCTTTTTTTTTTTTTGTAATTTATATATATTTTACATCTTTGTATTCCCCAGGGTTCATCTACCTCCTCCCCTCTCTGACGGCTCCCACCCATTCCCCTCCCCACCCCCAGTTGTGTACTTTAGTTTGGTTGTTACCTGGTTTTGACTTTCCTCCTGGCCTTTACTTGTTTTTCCTATATCCCGTGTATTAGTGAAACCACGTGGTTGCTGTCTTTTTCTTTCTGACTTGTTTCTGCTAATATGATTTCTTTTAGGCACATCCATCCTATCATAAATTTTTCAAATTTGTCATTTTTAATTGATGAGTAATACTCCATTGTGCATATATACCACAGCTTTTTCATCCAGTCATCTGTCTTAGGACATGTGGGTTGTTTCCATGTCTTTGCAGTTATAAACAGTGCTGCAGTAAACATCTGAGCACAGATGTCCCTTTGTACCCACGTTGAGGTCTCCTTTGGGTAGATTCCCAAGAGAGCGATTGCTGGATCAAAATGGTAGCTCAAAAATGGTAGCTCCATTTTCATTAGTGTGAGGGTCCTCCACACAACTTTCCGTAGTGGCTGGACCAGTTTACATTCCCACCGGCAGTGTAAGAGTGTTTCTTTCTCTCCGCATCCTCACCAGCACTTGTTGTTGCCTGTTTTCTGGATGCGGGCCATTCTCACTGGTGTAAGGTGGTATTTCATTGTGGTTTTGGTTTCTATTTCCCTGACTGCTAGTGACGCTGAGCATTTTTTCATGTGCCTGTTGGCCATTTGTACTTTTTCCTCACCCCGTCACCTCACAGCCCCCCACTCTTAGCCTCGCCTCCCAGCCCCAGGTATGCCCACTCACACCTGTGCGCTCATAATCATGGGGGCGGGTCCAACAAGGTGCTGGTCATGAGGCTTGCGGCAGAAGAGCAAAAACCCTGAGAACTGAACGTACCCAACAAGCGCCTTCTACCTGTTCTACACGCAAGAGGTGAATAAACCTCATAAAATAGAATGAGCCAAAGAACTGCAAGATTTCACGGGTAGAATAGCTGGTGGATACTAGAAATCAGGAGAGGGATGACCAAGGCAGGTCTCGGTGTGATAACTGGAGATGGCATGATGAGCTGTCAGGAGTCGCCTGGACTAAGTCAAACCAGACCAGACTTCTGGTCTTAACCCCTCTTGTCCTGGAGCCTGGAGCCAAGTGCACCCCCACAGCATCTCAAGGGGTGTCTCTGTAGAATTCATGATGTTGTCTTTCTACATAGTGGGGGGTGGGGGAGTGGGGGTAGGTGGTTCACAGCAGTGGCTTTGGGACAGGATGACTAATATCTAACTATTATCTTATATAGTAACTAAGTCATCCAACCCATAGTGTGTACTGATAAATGTAGAAGAATGCAAGGAGTGGGGGTTGGAAAAGGGATGATCCCTATGTTGTTTACAGATGAGCACGGGTTGTTCCTGCTGTGCAGAAAGGCTCCTATTTATCCAGCACAGTTTACCTGCAGTGTGTTTGAGGGGTGCCCTCCCAGGCGGGGTGCTTGTCCTGGACCTGAGAACACCAATGAGACAGGGCGCCCCATCTGGAGGTGCATCTGAGAAGACTCCCCCTTCAGAAAGGCCGGGACAAGACCTGCCGTGTCCCCAAGCCCCAGAGAGCGGCCTGCTGCTGACGGACAGAGCAGCCACACTCTCCCTGTCCAGGGTGCGCTTAGCTAAGCATTGTGAACTGTCTCAGCTCCGCCTTCCCCACCATCCTTGGGGACCTCCTTCAAGGCGGGGACAGCATCTGGGCTTACTCACCCTGCTCCCCACTTGCCCCCACTGTGTGCCCCGGTTCACAGGTGTTTGTGCAATGACTAAACACCCATCCTCCAGCTGCACCATCCTCCAGCCGTCTCTGGGCTGTCTCTTCTGCCCCCAGTGTTGGAAATAGACTAACCCAAGTGACGCCATTTTGTTTAAAACCTCCAAGTTGAAGCCAGTGTCCTCTCCCTGCCCCTGGAGGAAAGGACCCGCCACGGCTGGTCCCACAGCCTGTGTCTGCCTCCCCTGATTCCTGGTTGTTCCTGACAACAGCATTGTCCACCTGAAAGATGATGGGTGTCAGCGTTACCGGAAGTTACGGGAATGTGTCCCACCGTTGCGGGAACATGGGGACGTGTCCTGCAGTTATGGGAACGTGTCTGCCACCTGCTTGCTTGCTTCACAATTGGGGGACGGTGGTGGTTTTGCCTTATAAAAGGCTGTCACAGAGATGCTCAGGGTCTCTCTTGCTGAGCTGGTGGACCAAGGTGACTTGGGGACCCTGGTGCCCCAAGTGATAAACCTGCACCCTTGAACTTCAGTCGGATCCTTGTGTCTTGTCTAGCGGCCCACAAGTCACAACACCCAGGATCTCCCTTCACTGGCCCATGCCAGTCTGGGGACCGTGACATGGGCGTTGGTCTTACTCTGGCCGGGCCCAGGAGACGTGGGTCAGGCTGGCACGGAAGCTACTACAGGATGTGGAACCAGGTAGCATCCCAGGCTCCCAGGCCCGCTCCTGGAAACACTGCAGAGGAGACGCTGGTTGCCACAGGAGAGGCTGGCAAAGGTCCAGGTCCGAAGAGCCAGCCGCAGGTACGAACGGGGTGGCAAGCCTCATCCGGAGGGAGAAGCGGGTCTGCAGGAGGGACGCGGGCCGAGCTTCGAGCCAGGGCGCCGGGGCCGTGGAGTGGAGGTGAGCTCCCCGGGAGCCCCCGGGAGCTTCTAAAAGGAGCGTGCTATTTCCAGTCTGCAACCCAAGTGGTGTCGGTGTCTGTGAAGCAAGCGGAGCCCAGAATAAACTCCTGCAGAGACTGTGTGACCTGGGCGCCACGCGGCCACGCTGCTCATACGATCCTCCTGCAGCACCAGCCACGGGCACAGCCCCGAGCCTCCCCTGTGCCCTTGCTCAGGCCAGGCTCGGGCCCAAGGGTTAAGTGTGGATTTAAAAATTCAACAGCTACCCGAGCCGGGGCTGAGGTCCTGGCCCAGCCTTGCCCTTTGGCCGGGCTTGGCTCTCCACCTCCCGGACGCGGCTAGGGTTGCTTGGCTGCCCCAGATTTGGACGGCGAGCCAGCGTGAGGTGAAAATGTCACCGGGCTTGGCCGGGAGAGGAAGGAAGGCGTATTTAGAAACCACGTCAGCCCCACACGCAAGCAGCCACACGGCGTGTATTTTAGGCTTTGCACCTTGATGCGAGTATTCGCCAGGCTGTTATGCTCTCGCCTCCAGCTCCCAGCTGAGTGGATACTTTAGAGTCCATGCTGTGCTGTCAAGTTGGAGTTTCAGTGAGTGTCCATCGCCCACATCATGTCCTGGGGGATCCTAGACTCTTGAAGTCGGTGGAGGTCTTCGGCATGCAGAGAACCTCTGCGCCTGGGGTGTGCAACAGGTTGAGGGTGGAGTTGTCCTAAAATAAGATGTGCCATCATGAAGTTCCCTCCCCCGCAGGCCGCGCAAGACCAGCTGCCCGGCGTGCAGAGGAGATGCCCACTGAGGCTTCTGGAGGGGAGCGGAGAGCCGGCGTGGCTGTTCTGTGCCACCAGACCCTCCAGGCCCAGGCGCCCTCACCGTCCTCGGCCATCGGTTGTCCACCTTGCAGGGAGGGGGTCTTTCCCAGGGCCTTGGAATGAAAAGCATCCTTGGCCTCTTTGGAGTCTCTTCCCGGCTCCCAGGAACAATCCTGTTGAAGCCGGGACCTCAGTATGGGCAGTCTTGAAATGCAGGCATCGCAGTAGCTGTGTCTGAAAAACACAAAGGTAAAGACGACCTAAACAGGCAAAGGGAACTTTGACTTTGTTGCAAATTCCAGGTGTGGACCCTGGAGGAGAGAATGTATCCCCAAGAGGGTGTATGTATAGAGGGACACTGGAGCCTTTGGCAGAGGGAGAGGGAGAAGGGAGGAGGGAGAGGGGAGGAGGGAGAGGAGAGGAGGGAGAGGGAGAGGGAGAAAGAGAGGGACATAAAAAGGCAAGGAGCAGAGAATAGAGACAGAGAACTTTTGGGGAGAGAGGAGAGAAGAGAATGGCAGGTGGGTAAAGAGTAGCCTGAGTGACCATGGTGGCCAGCAGAAGAGTGACTGGTGTAGAGAGTGTGGGCGCCGCCACAAGGTGACATGAAAAGCTGCTACCTGGAGATGGCCAGGGATGAGGATAGCTGATTTGTGCATCAGCATTTGTTGAAAACGTTTGACAAGGCTTGGGGAAGCGAAGCAGCTCGGAACACTGGAGAGAGACGAAGAAAAGAGAAGGCGCTGGAGAAAGACTGGACTTTGCAGGGTGCCTGCCTCAGGCTTGGAGAGGCAAAGGGCTTCCTCCCACCAGACCAACCCCAACTCTCACACACCCATGATCTGTGTGTCGCTTTCTGCCTCAGCTTAAAAAGATTTTTTAAAAGCAATTTTAGGGGATTTTTATTTTTAACAATTTTTTGGAGGATTTTCTCTTTTACATAGTTTTTCTTTCTATTTGATGGCACGTGTATATTTTTGAGATGATTATGTGGCCCAAGGTTGTCCCACCAGCTTGTCATCCATGAACCGTCATCATGCTGTCATCATACTCTCTTGTGCTCACTCCTCCCCCGACTTTATCCCCCTCCCCCTCCCTGACTCTATGCTTATTTCCGCTGGCAGCTGTTGGCTTTGAGTTAAAAAGAAATTAAATGTAACACCTTTTCCTGACATGCTTGACTTTCAGGCAGTGCGTGATTTCTCCCACCACCAAAGCACCCATAGTCCATGGCCATATTCTTTTATATGCCCCCC